>APFE031292795.1:0-18406 GCA_000404065.3 Pinus taeda
TTTCTTCAATTTCTAGCGCATTGATTTCAATGGACGTGTGAAATTTTAACACATTGATTTCATGTACCATTGCAATTTTTAATTTTATTTCAATTTGATTTTAACGTACATGTCAATTTCTATGACAATACCTACATGTACATGTTAATTTGTATTTATATTCTATACAATATCAATTTGAATTTCAAATTTCAATTTCCATTTCTATTTCTCATTTTATTCCTATCCACATTACCACATTAGAAATCGAAATAGAAACATCTAGACATAAAATTACTCATTACGTTGATGATCACAAGTTATTTAATTGATTGAGTCAACTAGTGGAAAAATTCAACATGTCAACTACATAATTTGTCCAAGGGTACTGAGGTACGAATTGACCATAAGACCTAGTTTTCAATGATTGTTTTCTGACATGTGTGCTCTTGGACTACTTGTTAACTGTCTCGGTACATAATTGGTTTCATTAACAGAGTCAATTTCAATTTCTCTTCAATGTCACCTTCATATTTTGTCAGATTGATTTCTTTGGACATCTCAATTTTTAATGAGCTTATTTTAAAGTTCACGTGATTTCCAAACACATTGGTTTTAGTGTACATCTCAGTTCTAATTCTATCTCAGTTTTGTTCAATTTCTAGCGCATTGATTTCAATGTACCTGTGAAATTCTAACACATTGATTTCATGTGCATTGTAATTTTTATTTTTATTTCAATTTCATTTTAACATACATGTCAATTTCTATCACAATTCGTACATGTACATGTTAATTTCTACAACATTGATTTCAATGTACATGAGAAATTTTAACACATTGATTTCATGTCCATTGCAATTTTTATTTTTATTTCAATATGATTTTGATGTACATGTCAATTTCTGTGACAATTCCTACATGTACATGTTAATTTGTATTTATATTCTATTCAATGTCAATTTCAATTTCAAATTTGTATTTCCATTTGTATTTCTTATTTTATTCCTATCTCCATTACCACATTAGAAATTGAAATAGAAACATTTAGACATACTGTTACTCAATACATTGATGATCACAAGTTATTTAATTGATTAAGTTCACGAGTGGAAAAAGTCTACATGTCAACTACGGAATTTGTCCAAGGGTACTGAGGTGCAGTTTAACCATAAGACCTAGTTTTCAATGATCGTTTACTGACATGTGTGCTCTTTCACTACTTGTTAACTCTCTCTCTACATAATTGGTTTCATTAAGAGAGTCAATTTCAATTTCTCTTCAATGTCACCTTCATATTTTGTCACGTTGATTTCTTTGGACATCTAAATTTTTAATGAGCTTATTTTAAAGTTCATGTGATTTTCAAACACATTTATTTTAGTGTACATCTCATTTCTAATTCTATTTCAGTTTTGTTCAATTTCTAGCGCATTGATTTCAATGGACCTGTGAAATTTTAACACATTGATTTCATGTACATTGCAATTTTTAATTTTATTTCAATTTGATTTTAACGTATATGTCAATTTCTATGACAATTCCTACATGTACATGTTAATTTGTATTTATATTCTATTCAATGTCAATTTCAATTTCAAATTTCAATTTCAATTTCCGTTTCTATTTCTCATTTTATTCCTATCCCCATTACCACATTAGAAATCGAAATAGAAACATCTAGACATAGAATTGCTCAGTACGTTGATGATCACAAGTTATTTAATTGATTGAGTCAACTAGTGGAAAAGGTCATCATGTCAGCTACGAAATTTGTCCAAGGGTGCTGAGGTGCAAATTGACCATAAGACCTAGATTTCAATGATCATTTTTTGACATGTGTGCTCTTTGACTACTTGTAAACTCGCTTTGTACATAATTGGCTTCATTAATAGAGTCAATTTCAATTTCTCTTCAAAGTCACCTTCATATTTTGTCACATTGATTTCTTTGGACATCTCAATTTTTAATGAGCTTATTTTAAAGTTCACATGATTTCCAAACGCATTGGTTTTAGTGTACATCTCAGTTTTGTTCAATTTCTAGCCCATTGATTTCAATGTACCTGTGAAATTCTAACACATTGATTTCATGTGCATTGTAATTTTTATTTTTATTTCAATTTGATTTTAACGTAGATGTCAATTTCTATGACAATTCCTACATGTACATGTTAATTTCTACTGCATTAATTTCAATGTACGTGTGAAATTTTAACACATTGATTTCATGTGCATTGGAAGTTTTATTTTTATTTCAATTTGATTTTAACGTACATGTCAATTTCTATGACAATTCCTACATGCACATGTTAAGTTGTATTTATATTCTATTCAATGTCAATTTCAATTTCAAATTTGTATTTCCATTTCTATTTCTTATTTTATTCCTATCTCCATTACCACATTAGAAATCGAAAAGAAACATCTAGACATACTATTACTCAATACATTGACGATCACAAGTTATTTAATTGATTGAGTTAACGAGTGGAAAAAGTCTACATGTCAACTACAGAATTTGTCCAAGGGTACTGAGGTGCAGTTTAACCATAAGACCTAGTTTTCAATGATCGTTTTCTGACATGTGTGCTCTTTCACTACTTGTTAACTCTCTCTCTACATAATTGGTTTCATTAAAAGAGTCGATTTCAATTTCTCTTCAATGTCACCTTCATATTTTGTCACATTGATTTCTTTGGACATCTCAATTTTTAATGAGCTCATTTTAAAGTTCATGTGATTTTCAAACACATTGATTTTAGTGTACATCTTAGTTCTAATTCTATTTCAGTTTTCTTCAATTTCTAGCGCATTGATTTCAATGGACCTGTGAAATTTTAACACAATGATTTCATGTACATTGCAATTTTTAATTTTATTTCAATTTGATTTTAACGTACATGTCAATTTCTATGACAATTCCTACATGTACATGTTAATTTGTATTTATATTCTATTCATTGTCAATTTCAATTTCAAATTTCAATTTCCATTTCTATTTCTCATTTTATTCCTATCCCCATTACGACATTAGAAATCGAAACAGAAACATCTAGACATAGAATTACTCAGTACGTTGATGATCAAAAGTTATTTAATTAATTGAGTCAACTAGTGGAAAAGGTCAACATGTCAACTACGGAATCTGTCCAAGGGTGTTGAGTTTTGAATTGACCATAAGACCTAGTTTTCAATGATCGTTTTCTGACATGTGTGCTCTTTGACTACTTGTTAACTCGCTCTGTACATAATTGGCTTCATTAAAAGAGTCAATTTCAATTTCTCTTCAATGTCACCTTCATATTTTGTACATTGATTTCTTTGGACATCTCAATTTTTAATGAGCTTATTTTAAAGTTCACGTGATTTTCAAACACATTGCTTTTAGTGTACATCTCAGTTCTAATCTATCTCAGTTTTATTCAATTTCTAGCGCATTGATTTTATTGTACCTGTGAAATTCTAACACATTGATTTCATGTGCATTGTAATTTCTATTTTTATCTCAATTTGATTTTAACGTACATGTCAATTTCTATGACAATTCCTATATGTACATGTTAATTTCTACTGCATTAATTTCAATGTACGTGTGAAATTTTAACACATTGATTTCATGTGCATTGGAATTTTTATTTTTATTTCAATTTGATTTTAACATACATGTCAATTTCTATGACAATTCCTACATGTACATGTTAATTTGTATTTATATTCTATTCAATGTCGATTTCAATTTCAAATTTGTATTTCCATTTGTATTTCTTATTTTATTCCTATCTCCATTACCACATTAGAAATCGAAATAGAAACATCTAGACATACTATTAATCAACACATTGATGATCACAAGTTATTTAATTGATTGAGTTAACGAGTGGAAAAAGTCTACATGTCAACTACAGAATTTGTCCAAGGGTACTGAGGTGCAGTTTAACCATAAGACCTAGTTTTCAATGATCGTTTTCTGACATGTGTGCTCTTTCACTACTTGTTAACTCTCTCTCTACATAATTGGTTTCATTGAAAGAGTCAATTTCAATTTCTCTTCAATGTCACCTTCATATTTTGTCACATTGATTTCTTTGGACATCTCAATTTTTAATGAGCTTATTTTAAAGTTCATGTGATTTTCAAACACATTGATTTTAGTGTACAACTCAGTTCTAATTCTATTTCAATTTTGTTCAATTTCTAGCGCATTGATTTCAATGGACCTGTGAAATTTTAACACATTGATTTCATGTACATTGCAATTTTTAATTTTATTTCAATTTGATTTTAATGTACATGTCAATTTCTATGACAATTCCTACATGTACATGTTAATTTGTATTTATATTCTATTCAATGTCAATTTCAATTTCAAATTTCAATTTCCATTTCTATTTCTCATTTTATTCCTATCCCCATTACAACATTAGAAATCGAAATAGAAACATCTAGACATAGAATTACTCAGTATGCTGATGATCACAAGTTATTTAATTGATTGAGTCAACTAGTGGAAAAGGTCAACATGTCAAGTACGGAATTTTTCCAAGGGTGTTGGGGTGCGAATTGACCATAAGACCTAGTTTTCAATGATCATTTTCTGACATGTGTACTCTTTAAAACAGTGCGAAACACGCATATGTATTTCCAAATGAATTAATTGATTGATTGAGCAACAATACTCAATAATAATACAGAGATATTTACAAAGATAGAAATATCAAGTTTCTATGTAAAGAATCAGTTTCATCTAAGAAACTACTAAAAGAATAAAATTAGCAACAACTAAAAGAATGAGCATTAAACTAAAATAGTATTATTCTAATACCCTCCCTTAATGCTCAATCTATTTACAACACCAATAGACCCCCTGAATTTTACAAAATTATCAGGACCAAGAGGCTTGGTGAAGATGTCTGTAGGCTGCTCTGTTGTGGGAACATGATGAAAAGCAATCTTGGGGTAAGCCAAAATCCCTTTTCAGATATGAATCTCAATCCTAGGACTGTGGTTTCCGGCCCATCGGAAGCGTTTTAGGCTTTTAACCCTTTGAATTTTTTAACGTGGATTTTCATTAAAATCGTGCCATCACTCTTCATTCCCAGTTCAATTTTGTGTTGTGTCTGCATGCATGCACAAGCCGTCCAGTAAACACCATCTGACAAACAATTTAACAAATTTGAGGCAACTTGAAGTTTATCACTGCCAACAATACATGCAATAATAGAGAAGATACAAGTCAGCTATTGGAGAACAAACATGAAGCGTTAGCCTGTACACAAATCGACCACGACATCTGTCAAGAAATAAGATAATTGACCTCTGCCATATAGCGTAATGATTGGATCAATCATTCTGTGGCCTTCTATCTATCCAGGGAAAGGTTGAGCGTAGGCGCTTTCGACAATATTGGGACGAACAATAACTGCGGGAAACCGACTTTCACCACAAATACCACTGCAGAGAATATAACCAGCACAACAAACATATTTTACATGTCATTGTATAGTGCTCGCTTCCACAGCAAATAAAAGGCACATGGTTCACAACACATGATTACTATCAACGCGTACAACACTCTTACAATACATCTTACAGCAATCAAAGTCACAACACAAGAATTGAACCGTAAATTTAAACTATAAAAACTTATAACTCAATAAACAGAAAATCGACATAATATATATATCAACGTTTATATACAAAGACCACTTGTTCTAAGGCATTGTAGCCTTAGCCAATAAATCCACACAGCTACATTTGTATTCTCACTAGTGCGCCGCTATCCCACGCATATGAACATGCTTATAAAGCATTTACAAAGGCGTGAATCAGTTAAGATCCACAAAATCTCTCCCGAAATCACACAACAAACTTACTTAAATTTCTCGTTGCATTCTTGGAAGATAATCACAATTAACTAAACCTCATCGTTCCAGCAAATTAGATCTTCTTTAAAGAATATTTTTTCCTATTTTCCTCTTTCGAAAGCTCCATAATGCATGCATGCAGATAATATATCTGTTTTAAATCTGCTTTCTGCTTTAAATCGGCTTTAACTTTCCTGGTCTTCGATGGCTTGCGTTCGCTAGCTTTTGCTCCCGCATCAGACTCCCGAGGCACAAAAATTTATGACCTCCTGGTCATCTACTTCTCCTGGTCTTCGTAATATCTTTAACTTGTGAGCTGCAATCTACCTCTGCAACAGCAAGTCCCCCTTGCTGCCTCTTACCTCACCAAGCTCTCCTCTAGACTTGGTCTTTTGGTAAACGCTCTAGGCCATTGCAATCTTCTCACCTTCCTCTGCTGCTACCTACACAAAATATAAAGACCATACCTTTCTGTACCTCCTTCCGCAGAATCTTTACTGCTCTGATACCACTTGACGAAAAGCAATCTTGGGGTAAGCCAAAATCCCTTTTCAGATATGAATCTCGATACTGGGACTGTGGTTTCTGGCCCATCGGAAGCGTTTTAGGCTTTTAACCCTTTGAATTTATTAACGTGGATTTTCATTAAAATCGTGCCATCACTCTTCATTCCCAGTTCAATTTTGTGTTGTGTCTGCATGCATGCACAAGCTGTGCAGTAAACACCATCTGACAAACAATTTAACAAATTTGAGGCAGCTTGAAGTTCATCACTGCCAACAATACATGCAATAATAGAGAAGATACGAGTCAGGTGTTGGAGAACAAACATGAAGCGTTAGCCTGTACACAAATCAACCACAGCATCTGTCAAGAAATAAGATAATTGACCTCTGCCATATAGCGTAATGATTGGATCAATCATTCTGTGGCCTTCTATCTATCCAGGGAAAGGTTGAGCGTATGCACTTTCGACAATACTGGGACGAACAATAACTACGGGAAACCGATTTTCACCACAACTACCACTGCAGAGAATATAACCAGCACAGTAAACATATTTTTACATGTCATTGTATAGTGCTCGCTTCCGCAGCAAATAAAAGGCACATGGTTCACAACACAGGATTACTCTTACAATACATCTTACAGCAATCAAAGTCACAACACAGGAATTGAATTGTAAATTTAAACTATAATATCTTATAACTCAATAAACAGAAAATCGACATAATATATATATCAACGTTTATATACAAAGACCACTTGTTCTAAGGCATTGCAGCCTTAGCCAATAAATCCACACAGCTACATTTGTATTCTCACTAGTGCGCCGCTATCCCACGCATACGAAAATGATTATAAAGCATTTACAAAGGCGTGAATCAGTTAAGATCCACAAAATCTCTCCCGAAATCACTCAACAAACTTACTTAAATTTCTCGTTGCATTCCTGGCAGATAATCACCATTAACTAAACCTCATCGTTCCAGCAAATTAGATCTTCTTTAAAGAATATTTTTTCCTATTTTCCTCTTTCGAAAGCTCCATAATGCATGCACGCAGATAATATATCTGTTTTAAATTTGCTTTCTGCTTTAAATCGACTTTAACTTTTCTGGTCTTCGATGACTTGCGTTCGCTGGCTTTTTCTCCCGCATCAGAACATATCTCAACTGAACGGATCCGTCTTCAACAAGCTGGCGAATGTAGTGGCAATGAGTTTCCACATGTTTTGTTCGTTCATGAAAGACGGGATTTTTGGCAAGTTTGAGCACTCCCTGATTATCACAAAACAAGGAAGTAGGACCTGTCTGGGAAGCATGCATATCTGCAAGCATACGTCAAAGCCAAACAACCTCACAGGATGCCTTAACTACTCCTCGATGCTCTGCTTTGGTTGAGGAGAGAGCCACAGCTTGCTGCTTCTTAGTAGTCTGGGTGACAGCACCAGATCCTAGACTAAACACATACCCAGCTGTAGATTTACGATCATCAACCGAACTGGCCCAGTCAGAATCTGTGTAACCACTGAGTATAGTATCAAAACTGCGAGTGTATAGGAGTCCATAATCAGAAGTGCCATGCACATATCGTAGTACACACTTGGCTGCTATCCAATGATCAGCTTTAGGAGTGGACATGAAGCGGACAATGTAGCTCACTGCAAAATTGATGTCTTGTCTGGTGGCAGTACGGTAGATGAGACTGCCTACTAATTGCCTGAATAAAGTTTCATCCACGGGAAGAGAGGATGACTGAGCTGAGAGTTTGAGCCCTAGTTCCATAGGAGTCGTGGCCAGTTTGCAATCCTGCATTCTGAACTTGTCCACAAGATTTTTGGCATACTTGGACTGAGAGAGAAAGATGTGATTCTCAGTCTACCAAACTTCAATCCCCAGATAGTAGTGAAGAAGTCCCAAGTCTGTCATATCAAAGGTTCTGCATAAGTCTTGTTTGATCCCATGGATCAAATGTGTAGAGCTGCCAGTAATGATAAGGTCATCTACATAGACAACCACAAACAAGATATCATCACCAATATGCTTGATATACAGATTTGCATTAGATGGGCTCCGCTGAAAACCATGATCTGTCAGTACTGATCAATTTTCATGTACCAAGCCCAAGGAGCTTGCTTCAATCCATAGAGAGCTTTAGCTAATCTACACACTTTATGTTCTTGACCGACAATCTTAAATCCTTGAGGCTGTGTCATGTAGACTTCTTCCTGTAAATCACCATTTAGGAAAGCACTTTTTACATCCATCTGATGAACTTTCCATTTAAACTGAGCTGCTAGGACAAGGACAAGCCGTATGGTACTCATTTTGGCTATAGGAGCAAAAGTCTCCTCATAGTCAATGCCTTCCTTCTGTGAGAATCCTCGAGCCACAAGACGAGCTTTATACTTGTCTAGAGTTCCATTGGCTTTGTATTTCACTTTATATACCCATTTGCAGCGAATGGGCTTTTTCCCTTCAGGAAGATCAGAAAGGGTCCATGTGTGATTTTTCTGAAGACTTTGGAATTCAGCTTCCATAGCCTGTTCCCACTCAGATATACCCTTAGCCTCTGAGTAAGTTTGAGGCTCAAAGATACTGTGTAGATTAACCATAAGAGCAAAGTTTACTGTAGACTGTTGTTTGCTCTTATGTCTAGAAGTTCGTCCTTCAAGGAGTTCATCATCCCTGAGATCACCAATAATTTTAGCCCACCATTTTGGCCGAGAAGTAGAGGAACCAATATCAGGAGGAGATGGAGAAGGTTCAGAAACAATAGGAGCAGTAAGAGAAGGGTTATTTTCCGGAGGAAGTTCAGGTAGTGTATTATCAAACACTGATGCTGCATCATCCCTCCCATCAGGTGGACTTACTGGAAGAAGAACACTATGTGGTTGATCCTTAGACCACTGCTCAAAAGAAGAAGACTGAAAGAAGCCTCTGTCTCCATCAAATACCACATCCCGACTGAAGCTAAGACGACCAATGGCTATATCTATAGTCTGTAAGCCTTGTGATGATCACTGTACCCTGTCATCATGAGTTTCTAGCTTTTGGAATCCAACTTAGAGTGCTTAGCAGCTGGAATCCAAACATATGCAATTGAGCCAAAAAATTTGAGGTGACTGATCTTCGGCTTACGGCCAGACCAAACCTCTTCGGGAGTCTTCCCTTTAACAGCCTGAGTAGGTGATCGGTTAAGAAGATAAACAACAGTAAAGACTGCTTCAGCCCAGAATTTGTTTGGAACATTCTTGTGTTGTAACATGGAACAAGCCATTTCAACAACCGTGCGGTTGCGGTGTTCAACAACATTGTTCTGCTGAGGAGTGTACGGAGTAGTGAACTGGCGTTTTATGCCATGAGTATCACAGAAGTTGGAAAAAGCAGAAGAACAAAATTCCCCCCCCCGCCGTTATCTGTCCTAAGAGTCATGATATTACAGCCAGACTCTTTTTCAACTAAGGTTTTAAACTTCTGAAAGATACTAAATGCATCAGATTTATATTTGAGAGAATATACCCACATCTTTCTACTGAAATCATCAACAATAAGCAAAAAATATTTGCAAGCAGTGATAGAAGATGTATTCATAGGACCACAAATATCAACATGAATTAACTGGAGTACCTTAGATGTGTGCCAAGATTCTCCATTCGTGAATGAAGACTGATGTTGTTTGCTAGATTGACAAGCGCCGCATACGCCCAACTGCTGAGTCTGAATGTTAGGTAATCCTGACACAAGTCCGTCCCGAGAAAGCTGAGAGAGATACTGCATGTTTAGGTGCCCATATCGATGATGCCATAGAGTGCTGATGGGAGAAACATGAACTGCTAGAGCCACTTCTCGAAAATCACTAGTGTCAAGAATCCTGTATAAACCATGATCTTCTAAGCCAACAGCAACTGTAAGACTATTCTCCCTGTCGATAATAGAGCATTTGTGCGCACTGAATACTACATCAAGTTGAGGAGGGTTCCTCATAATCTGACTGACAGACAGCAGATTAATTTCCATCCCAGGAACATAGTACACATTCAGGAAGATGAGTGTGCGCCCACCTGACTGGATTTGAACTGTACCTCTGCCATCCACTGTGTATTTTTCACCTCCACCACATACCACGGAATCACTAAAAGGTGAGAAGTCAATAAACTAGTCACGCCTGTGAGAGAAATGGCGTGATGCACCAGAGTCAATGTCCCAGGCAGAAGATGGAACATGATCTGAAGACCTTTTAGCCATAAAGGTGTAAAAGGCAGAATCTGTCTGCTCAGAATATTCTACAACATTTGTTGTCTGATGGAGCCCTCCCTGTTTCTTTTGTTCAGAAGCAATCTATTGTCGGCAATCTTTCTTCATGTGGCCAAACTTGTGACAGTAATTACACTGCACATTTTTCTTCCTAGCAGGGTCAAAAGGCTTAGAAGAACCTTTCTGCTGGAAGTACTGAGAGGACTGATATTTGGCAGCAAAAGCATTTTCTGAGGAGGCTGATGCTGCACTACTACCAAACTATTGTTTCCAAGGATCCTGCTGCATGATTTTGGTGCATAGCTCTGGAAACTTCAGATCAACATTAGTGGTGGTAATGTTGAGTGTTTCTATGAAGTGCTCATAAGATTTTGGTAGACTTTTCAGAGTGATGACTACCATATCTTCTTCCTCCATGGTGTGACCAATGGCTTCGGGCTGATCTCGAATGTCTTTAATCTTGTTGAGATGTTCCTGTAAAGACATATGTTCATCCATCATGATGGAGAACAACTGATTTTTGAGAAAGAAAGCTCTGCTCTTCTCAGATGTCTCGTGTAGTTCTTTAAATTGTTGCCAGATCTCGACAGCTATTTTTCCAGAAGGAATCTGCGGTAACTGATCATCAGCCACAGAGAGCTTGAGAAGCATAACAGCCTCTCGATTTCAATGATCAAATTTATCTTGATTGGTACCAGTTGTACCGAGACGAAGCTCTTTGCCCAAAATGAGCTGATCAAGACGCCTATATTAAAAAATGGTCAACATTCTTTGTTTCTAGATGTTATAATTGCTGCCATTAAAGCGTTGATTTCCTTCTAACATCAAATTGGTGAGTGAGGCCATTTGTACGTTTTCCCAAGAAAATAAAGAAATCTGGCACAAATTTCACTGTAGATGCCTGCTGATCCTGGTGCAATAAAATAAACAAAACAGGATTCGTTCTGCGAAGCAGATTCAAGAAAATATATAGAGCTTACCCGACAAAAATATCCACAGACGATAATCTATTTGAGAAAAAATTATCTCTATATTTTTGGAACAACAAAATTTCCGTGCAACTAACTTTTCAGTTAAATCGAAACTCAAAACGTCTGATTTTCCAGCAATTTGAATCTTAATCCACTCAGCGAAAAAACAAAGAAATCTGACCAATACGTGTACAGAAATTGACCAATACGTGGACCCAAATTCATATAACAGGTTGACCAATACGTGGACGGAGATAATGCGTGGACCCAATACGCGGACAGAGATAATACACTCACTTCTCCTTCTTATTCAAGAAATTTGCTGTCGCTCCAGTACGCGGCCGAGGACCAAAGCTATCTGTTTCAATCTGTTGACCTCCGCTAGATCTATACGTCAAAGCACAGGGTTCTCATGGACTGGTCAACACCTCTTCCTTTCGACTGGACTCTCTATAAATCTGATGAGATTCTCACACAGGAGATCTCGGCCTACAGAACACGGCCAACGTTGCGTGAGCCGCAAAAGAGCGCCTCGAATGATATGTCCCGGTTCTGGTGGTCGCAGTCGGAAGCCTTGATGGAAGAATCCAGGAATTCGCTGGAAAAACGGAGGGTTTGGATGCGGAGAATACCTAGTTCTTAGATGCGATTGAATGACGATGAGGATGACGCTGCACACTGTGGTGTCGCGTTAATAAATGCTACGCGAAAAACTGACATAGATATGGTGGTCGTCCAAGGGTTTTATGCTGACTCTGTGGTCGGTATTGATCGTAACGACAACAGCTGGGATCTGCTTCGCTCAAAAGACGCTCGATCGATTAATTACAAGCACTAGCTTCCACAGAATGACCACTCACATTGAGCAAAAAAAAAAAAACAAAAAACAAAAAAAAATCTTCACTGAATGAGCAATTTCGAAATGAGACACTAAATTTTTCATAAAGAGAAATTCAAGTGGTTTGACTACTGGAATCGCACTTTCATACCCTGGGCAAACTGAATCAATTCCAACATCAATACCAGCAAAACGGAAGTGGCAGAAAGCGTTGTGAGAGCTATGAGATCCCCAGCGCTACACAGATTGCAGCCAAAAAAAAATTAAACCAGCTTAAGTATTCTTTCGAAGGATCCACTTCTGTATCGAGATAGATGACTGTAAGCTTTTATCATAGTGAGCAGAGCCAAAGCTAAGACTTAGTGAAGGCTATCTGGCTTACAGAGGGCTCGACCTTAGAAAGGAATGACAGAAAGAACTCAAGAGATTAGAATGCAGAGAGAATAACTTCTCAATAAATCTCTTTTTCTCGCTCTGATATCATAAAACAATGCGAAACACGCATATGGATTTCGAAATGAATTAATTGATTGATTGAGCAACAATACTCAATAATAATACAGAGATATTTACAAAGATAGAAACATCAAGTTTCTATGTAAAGAATCAGTTTCATCTAAGAAACTGCTAAAAGAATAAAATTAACAACAGCTAAAAACCGTCGCCTTCCACCCAACACTTTTGAACACAGATATCCAATCCTCAGGTGATCATGTGCAACACGACCTTTCTCCACGGGTCTTCACTCCAGCGCCTTACAGCTCAAGCCTCTTTTGGATTACAGGAACTGTCCTCAGACAGGCGACCCAGTAGGCTTCGATATTAATAAAAGCAAGAGAATACAAAGCTTCTTACAAAGAGTCTCAGACTCAAAAACTAGAAACACTCGAAATGCTCAGGATGATCCGAATGATCTCCCAACACTTTCTTATATAGTATTATGTCTATCTATGCTTATCTAAAACTAACGTCAAAATAAAACAATTGAGGGTCCTGTCGATATCTTTATCCACCGACGGTGTCTACACAATTCTTTTCTGTACAAAGGAAACCTGTCACAACATGTGATCAACATTATCACATTGCTGACGAAGATTCTACCAAGTGGGACTTCTTTTTTCCCAAAGATCCTCTTCGGACGGTCCTGGAGATGGTTCGTATTCATCCAGCTGTTGTTGATAGTATCGGTCCATGAGGGGATTGTATTGTTCATCGATTCCATCATTTGGATCTTGTGCATCTGTCATTTCTTCTTTTTCTTTTTCTTGCATTATTGCTATCCGACTAGATGCTGCTGATGAGGATTCTCCTTTGTTGAGATTCATCTTTATCTTGTGTAGGCCCGGTTGCTGTGGAGTATACGTCGCTTCTTTCTTTTCCCATTTGTTCAGAAATGGAAGAGCACTAACTTCAATATCAAGAAACGAATCTTTAAAAGCACTTCGGGTAGCAGGTGATTTCTGTACTGCCAGCTCAACTCCATCCAATAATTCCCACTTAAATATCTGAAACATATTTGTGGAACTTTCAATTGCATGCTGTATCCATAACCAAAAATTTTCATTTAATTCAGCTTTATGTTGCCATCCCAATTCAAATATCATTGATGTGCATATTCTTTTAGAAATCATCAGACTTATGAGGTGGATGACATTATTGTTCCAATTTGGATGTGCAACTGAAAATTGTTATTAATGCCTTCTGATTAATTATAAATTTGAGTGCTTTAGGCTGACCCTGCAAATCATTGAGTTTCTTGAGAATCTACAATTTCTCAACCAATCTTAAGTTTCCAAACTGATGAAACCATTCGGAATGTTGTTTAATCAGCTCCTGGTTGTTACTGGATTCAATGTTGCCAATTTTTTCATGACTGAAAACCTGATCAAAAGGATTTGGCTTAATATCATCTCTGATCCTTAAAATATGAAAATCCCAAGGATATGCAAAAGTTTTTAAATATTGCACAGATCTCTGTATGCACTGGGATATTCTGGTAACTGGGATCTTTGTACATTTTCCTCCTCTGATTTCCCAATCTGCAAATTTTTCAAAAATCTCATATTGAGGGAAGACATCATTATTTGCATAATTCTCATCAATACTTTGGAGAAATGCTGATTCTAATTCTTCAAAGATGTCAGGAATTTTTAGAGAAACCAAATATTTTATCATTTCTTCATTCATGGGTATTTCTTCAAGATCTAAGATCTTAGCACCTGTGAATAATTGAAGTGCAAAATCAACTCCTCCTATGATCTGGTAATAATTTAGAATCATGAGGGTCCAGATCATCTCTTTAGTGTAAACACTAGACCATAGATCAGTAAGGCTTCTGAAATAAAGCTTGACTTTCATGTTTGGTAAAGAGAAGATTTTTACCAAATTATCATCTAAGCCCAAGGAGATACCCATGTTCTTTGACTGCCATGCTTGGCACTTACGAATCCACATGTTTCTTCTGAGCCTTAATCCTACCACCTTTTTTATTTCTTCGATTAAACAACTGCATGGTTTTCTAAAATTCTGAATCTATCTACAAAAGTTGCAAAGCTATCATCTTCTGGTTTTTTACCTGGAATGTCGAAAACTGAATATGTACATGTTATATACATTTTGTTCATGTCTCTTGTCAAGGAATCTGTCACGAAGTTTGAGTTACCTGGGATCCACTCAACTTCAAAATCGAACTGCTGAAACTAGATCTGCCAGGCTAATATTCTGCCTTTAGCAATTTGCCTTGAAATTTTGGCAGATAAAAAGTATTTGAAATTTCTGGAATTGGTCCTAACCAAAAACTTTACGGGTGTAAGATATACCTCAAATCTTTGTATCCCATTGAAGATGGCTAATGTTTCCTTTTCAGCAATGAAATAATTCTTCTGACTAGATGTGAATTCTCCAGAAGCATATCCATAAAGATTCTCTTCAAGTTTACCTTTACTATTTTTTCTTTGTTCTAATAATACAGCAGCCCAAAAATCTAAAGAAGCATCTGTCTGCAGAATAAGAAAACCATCACCTGGTGGTTGAAGCTTTGGTAGATGCTAACATTCCTCTTTCAAGCTTTTAACGGCTTCAGTTGCTTCTTGTGACCAACCTTTCTTTTCATGTTTTCAGATAGGTGTTGTCTTCTCTGACAAATGTGGAATATATTTATGAAGATAATTCAAGACTCCCAAAAATCTTTGAATGGTCTTGGTATCCTTCAATTCATCAGGAAACTGAGTCAATTTGGTTAAAACATGAGGTTGCATTTGGATTGCTCCATTAGCAACATTAATTCCCAGAAAATCAATATTTTCTTGAAACAGAGACATTTTTTTTTCTGACAAGACTATTCCATGCTGTTGAACTTCTTTTAAGAAAGTTTCTAAATGCTCTAGATGAGTATATATATCTGGGCTATGTACCAGAATATCATCTATATATGTAACAATAAAATCATATTTAGCAAAAATATAGTCCATTCTTCTCTAGAAGAATGCGGGGGCGTTTTTGAGACCAAAGGGTACCACTTTCCACTGATAAAATCCTGTTGGGCAAATGAAAGCGGTTTTATGCCGATCCTCTGGCTGGATCTGAATCTGATAATATCCCGATTTCATATCAAACTTACTAAACACCTTGCTGTGCTGAATCTTCTACATGATTGTCTCAGGCCTTGGTAATGGATAATTAAAACTTTGAGTAATAGCATTAAGAGGTTTATAATTGATTACCATCCTTGGCTTACCTCTTATTATTTCAGAATGATTCCTTACCAGAAATGCTGAGCAAGAATAATGAGATTTGCTCGGCTCAATAAGCTGCATTTGTAGCAGTTCTTTTATCTGATTTTTTATCTCCTGCTCATCTGCTGGGGTACAGGGAATCATCTTACCTTTGACTCCATTATCATGCAAAGTGACGATTTCTTGCATCAGGCTCTCTATTACCCAAAATTGTTGTGGGTTGTCAGAGAAACTCTTCAAAAGTCTTTGATAAATATCACTTTGTTCTGTTGACCAGTTGGGATCTATACACACCAATTGTTTTGTATTCGATTCTGCTCTTTGTTCATAAAATTGTAATACTTCCTGCCAATCATAAGAATCTTGTTTTCGCTTTCTGGTTCCTATTCTTTTCTGGCTATTTTCCTTCCTAGCTTCAGAGTTTGCAATAAACAATCTAGGAACAACAATAGGTTTCTTTTTCAGATTAATAACCAGCTTATCTTGACTGATTGTAACTGGAAGAACAGAATTTATAAATGGCATTCCCAACATAAGGCTTGCTGAGGGATCAAAATGCTGAATTGCAGAAATTTTAACAATACTCCCTCCCACTTTTAAAGAGATATTATCAACATGATGTGTCAGATTCACTGACCCTCCTATGGTTTCTGAAACCAAAATATTTTTGAGCAGTTTCCATAGAGATCTGAATAAATATGGTCTAGCCAAATTATTTGATCCACCGGTATCAACAAAAGCATCTACAGAAATCCATTCATTTTTTACTTGAACTTGAAACGGGATATAAATTAGGCTATTTGTTTTGACAATCTTTTTCAATAACCCATTTTCTTCTATTCGTTTAATCTCTGGTTGTGGAAGACTTGTGGAAACAATTGTTTTCTTTTCAAATAGACAAAAAGCATTTATCTGCGGAAATGGTGAAGCAGGCTGTTTACCTTGTTTGACTGATAAAGAAACAGTGCTTAAAGATTCATTATATGAATCATCTGATGTTTCACTAGTGACTTCATAGTCTGTGCTACTTTCTGCTTCACTATAATG
This sequence comes from Pinus taeda, assembly GCA_000404065.3. Taxonomy (NCBI): domain Eukaryota; kingdom Viridiplantae; phylum Streptophyta; class Pinopsida; order Pinales; family Pinaceae; genus Pinus; species Pinus taeda. The sequence goes on from APFE031292795.1 coordinate 17,196, forward strand.
CTTTTCTTCGGACCACTCATCATTTGAACCTGACTAACATACATTCATTTTCTGTACATTGTCTTCTTCTTCTTCTGCATCTGATATTTCAGTTAGAATATATACATCTGAAACATCATCATCTGAATTTACAATTGACCAATCATCCTGGAATTCATTAATATCTATACAAGCCTTCAAAGCATTGGATGACTTTTGTGGACACTTCCTTGCAAAATGTCCTTTTTTACAAATGAAACAATAGTTGTTGTTTCTTGGATTCTTTCTTTTCTTCAAAAATTTATATTTTCTGAATGGCTTTCTTGGATTAGAGACTCTCTTAGGTTTGTATTTGCCATACCTTTTTTATTTTCTCTTTGACTTAAAAGGTGTCCATGGCAATACTGCTTGACAAACATTGGAGCTTGGAGTAAGATCATGAGCTTTCTTCAGCGAACATAAATATTTAACTTTTTCTGAAACACGAAACAGAAGATCAACCCAATATATCTGCTCTAATGTTTTGTATTGCAACTCTATATCTTTCATCACAAGGTCTTCTAAGTTGCCGGGTAGATTTGACAGGTATGAGATTTTCTGAGCCACATCATTAGGGAGATTTGCTTTAAAAACCTTAGCCATGAAATCTTTGCTGAATTGATCTAAATATTTGAGATCTTTTAATTCCATTCTGCTAAGATCGGTTATAAGTTGTTTTTTCTCATCTATTGGTTCTGGTACGAACTGTGTTTTGAGTAACACCTCTAGAGTGGCTAAACCTGATTCCATAACGGCTATTCTTTCTTCTGGAGATGGTCCCATCCACCAATCATAGACCATTCCTGCCATTCTTTTTTCTGCTAAAAGCATAATAGATATATTATCCAATTTTGTTGTAACCTACATCTGATATAGGGCTCCTATCCAGATTCTAATTGATTCTCCAGGGTTAGAAGAACTATCTAGATCTAGAATGTAGCCATTGGCATTTGCTGCTGACAGGTCTTCTTCTATTCTTGGATATTTAGCTACTTCTTTGAACACATGTGCCTTATTCTGATTACGTATAGATGGCAAAATAAAAGATGGAAATTTAGAGGCAGCTTCTGAGAAAGTCATTACTTCTTTCTTTGATTCAAAAGGTTTATGTGCTCTGAATGTCTTAGATTCACTGGTTAATTTCCCAGTATCTTTAGAAGTACCTTCATTTGCAGAAGTTTTTTCTTCTGATT
>APFE031292795.1:39655-58540 GCA_000404065.3 Pinus taeda
CTTTATCCATTCCAAGCCAACGTTGGGAGGAGGTTCAATGGATTTTATCACAGGTTTACCCAAGTCTGAGGGAAAGAGTGTCATCATGGTGGTAGTTGACAGACTTACCAAGTATGCACACTTTTGTGCATTATCACATCCATTTAGAGCCAGTACAGTTTCTACTGCATTTATGGAAACAATTCAAAAGCTACATGGAAACCCAAAGATTATTGTAAGTGACAGAGATCCCATTTTTCACTGGAAATTTTTGGACAGAATTATTTTCTTGTCTTGGTACTCAGTTAGCTCATAGCTCATCTTATCATCCTCAATCTGATGGGCAAACTGAGATAGTAAACAAATGTTTGGAAGGATATCTTCGCTGCTTTGTATCTGATAACAGACACAATGGATCAAATGGTTGCCTCAGGCTGAATCTGAATGGTGGTATAACACTTCCTTCCATACAACAACAAAAATGACCCATTTTATGGCACTTTATGGGTATCAGCCACCATCCATCACATCATATTTAAGAGAAAATTCTAAGGTTCAAGCAGTGGAACATCACATCGAACATCAACACCAAGTCCTCCAACTCTTAAAGGATAACCTCGTGTTGGCACATAATAGAATGAAACAACACGCAGATCAACATCGCAGTGAAAGAAGTTTTGATGTAGGTGATTGGGTATTCTTAAGGATACAACCATATAAGCAAATGTCCCTCAAGCATTACAACTGAACAAAACTGAAATAGAATTACAACTGAGATATACACTAAAATCAATGTGTTTGAAAATCACATGAACTTCAAACTAAGCTCATTAAAAATTGAGATGTCCAAAGAAATCAATGTGACAAAATATGAAGGTGACATTGAAGAGAAATTGAAATTGACTCTTTTAATGAAACCAATTATGTACAGAGAGAGTTAAGAAGTAGTCAAAGAGCACAAATGTCAGAAAACGATCATTGAAAACTAGGTCGTTATGGTCAATTCGAACCTCGGTACTCTTGTATAAATTTTGTAGTTGACATGTAGACTTTTTCCCTTCGTTAAATCAATCAATTAAATAACTTGTGATAATCAATGTACTGAGTAATTGTATGTCTAGATGTTTCTATTTCGATTTCTAAAGTTGTAATGGAGATAGAAATAAAATAAGAAATAGAAATGGAAATAGAATTTTGAAATTGAAATTGACATTAAATAGAATATAAATACAAATTAACATGTACATATAGGAATTATCATAGAAATTGACATGTACGTTAAAATCAAATTGAAATAAAAATAAAAATTGCAATGTATATGAAATCAATGTGTTAAAATTTTACAAATACATTGAAATCAATGCGCTAGAAATTGAACAAAACTGAAACAGAATTAGAACTGAGATGTACACTAAAACCAATGTGTTTGAAAATCAGATGAACCTTAAAATAAGCTCATTAGAAATTGAGATGTCCAAAGAAATCAATGTGACAAAATATGAAGGTGACATTGAAAAGAAATTGAAAATGACTCTTTTAATGAAACCAATTATGTACAGAGAGAGTTAATAAGTAGTGAAATAGCACACATGTCAGAAAATGATCATTGAAAACTACGTCTTATGGTCAATTCGCACCTCAGTACCCTTGGACAAATTCCGTAGTTGACATGTAGACTTTTTCTACTCGTTAAGTCAATCAATTAAATAACTTGTGATCGTCAATGTATTGAGTAATAGTATGTCTAGATGTTTCTATTTCGATTTCTAATGTGGTAATGAAGATAGGAATAAAATAAGAAATAGAAATGGAAATACAAATTTGAAATTGATATTGACATTGAATAGAATATAAATACAAATTAACATGTACTGTAGGAATTGTCATAGAAATTGATATGTACGTTAAAATCAAATTGAAATAAAAATAGAAATTGCAATGCACATGAAATCAATGTGTTAAAATTTCACACGTACATTGAAATCAATGCGGTAGAAATTAACATGTACATGTAGAAATTGTCATAGAAATTGACATGTACGTTGAAATCAAATTGAAATAAAAATAAAAATTACAATGCACATGAAATCAATGTGTTATAATTTCAAAGGTACATTGAAATCAATGCGCTAGAAATTGAAAAAAACTGAAATAGAATTAGAAATGAGATGTACACTAAAACCAATGTGTTTGAAAATCACATGAACTTTAAAATAAGCTCATTAACAATTGAGATGTCCAAAGAAATAAATGTGACAAAATATGAAGGTGACATTGAAGAGAAATTGAAATTGACTCTTTTAATGAAACCAATTATGTACAAAGATAGTTAACAAGTAGTGAAAGCGCACACATGTTAGAAACCGATCATTGAAAACTAGGTCATATGGTCAATTCACAATTCAGTACCCTTGGACAAATTCCGTACTTGACATGTAGACTTTTTCCACTGGTTAGCTCAATTAATTAAATAACTTTTGATCATCAATGTATTGAGTAATAGTATGTCTATATGTTTCTATTTCGATTACTAATGTGGTAATGGAGATAGGAATAAAATAAGAAATACAAATGGAAATACAAATTTGAAATTTAAATTGACATTGAATAGAATATAAATACAAATTAACATGTACATGTAGGAATTGTCATAGAAATTGACATATACGTTAAAATCAAATTGAAATAAAAATAAAAATAAAAATTGCAATGCACATGAAATCAATGTGTTAAAATTTTACACGTACATTGAAATCAATGCGGTAGAAATTAACATGTTCGTGTAGGAATTGTCATAGAAATTGACATGTACATTAAAATCAAATTGAAATAAAAATAAAAATTACAATGCACATGAAATCAATGGGTTTAAAATTCACAGGTACATTGAAATCAGTGCACTAGAAATTGAACAGAACTGAGATAGAATTAGAACTGAGATGTACACTAAAACCAATGTGTTTGAAAATCACGTGAACTTTAAAATAAGCTCATTAAAAATTGAGATGTCCAAAGAAATCAATGTGACAAAATATGAAGGTGAGGTTGAAGAGAAATTGAAATTGACTCTTTTAATGAAACCACTTATGTACAAAGAGAGTTAACAAGTAGTCAAAGTGCACACATGTCAGAAAACGATCATTGAAAACTAGGTCCTTATGGTCAATTCGCACCTCGGTACCCTTGGACAAATTCCGTACTTGACATGTAAACTTTTTCCACTCGTTAACTCAATCAACTAAATAACTTGCGATCATCAATGTACTGAGTAATTGTATGTCTAGATGTTTCTATTTCGAAAACTGAAATATAATTATAACTGAGATGTACACTAAAATCAATGTGTTAGAAAATCACATGAACTTTAAAATAAGCTCATTAAAAATTGAGATGTCCAAAGAAATCAATGTGACAAAATATGAAGGTGACATTGAAGAGAAATTGAAATTGACTCTTTTAATGAAACCAATTATGTACAGAGAGAGTTAAGAAGTAGTCAAAGAGCACACACGTCAGAGAAAGATAATTGAAAACTAGGTCTTATGGTCAATTCGCTCCTCAGTACCCTTAGACAAATTCCGTAGTTGACATGCAAACTTTTTCCACTCGTTAACTCAATCAATTAAATAACTTGTGATAATCAATGTACTCAGTAATTGTATGTCTAGATGTTTCTATTTCAATTTCTAAGGTGGTAGTGGATATAGAAATAAAATAAGAAATAGAAATGGGAATAGAAATTTGAAATTGAAATTGACATTGAATAGAATATAAATACAAATTAACATGTACATCCAGGAATTGTCATAGAAATTGAGATGTAGGTTAAATCCAAATTGAAATAAAAATAAAAATTGCAATGTACATGAAATCACTGTGTTAAAATTTCACACGTACATGGAAATCAATGCCCTAGAAATTGAACAAAACTGAAATAGAATTAGAACTGAGATGTACACTAAAATCAATGTGTTTGAAAATCAAATGAACTTTAAAATAAGCTCATTAAAAATGGGGATGTCCAAATAAATCAATGTCACAAAATATGAAGGTGACATTGAAGAGAAATTGAAATTGACTCTTTTAATGAAACCAATTATGTACAAAGAAATTTAACAAGTAGTCAAAGAGCACACATGTCAGAAAACGATCATTGAAAACTAAGTCTCATGGTCAATTCGCACCTCAATACCCTTGGACAAATTCCGTAGTTGACATGTAGACTTTTTCCACTCGTGAACTCAATCAATTAAATAACTTGTGATCATCAATGTATTGAGTAATAGTATGTATATATGTTTCTATTTCGATTTCTAATGTGGTAATGGACATAGGAATAAAATAAGAAATAGAAATGGAAATACAAATTTGAAATTGAAATTGACATTGAATAGAATATAAATACAAATTAACATGTACATGTAGGAATTGTCATAGAAATTGACATGTACGTTAAAATCAAATTGAAATAAAAATAAAAATTCCAATGTACATGAAATCAATGTGTTAAAATTTCACACGTACATTGAAATCAATGCGGTAGAAATTAACATGTACATGTAGGAATTGTCATAGAAATTGACATGTACGTTAAAATCAAATTGAAATAAAAATAAAAATTACAATGCACATGAAATCAATGTGTTAAAAATTCACAGCTACATTGAAATCAATGCACTAGAAATTGAACAAAACTGAGATAGAATTAGAACTGAGATGTACATTAAAAGTGTTACACAACAATTTGTCACCGTCCCTGTTACCCCTTCTCCCGCACCTTGGAGGGCTCGTTCTGGGACCTGTGAGAAGTGACATGACCTGGAAACACTTGCATTATATTCCCCTAGACATGAACTTCATATGCCCTGAAGACATCTTCTGCAAAATACCCATAAAAATAGCCATTTTTCCATTGGCATGGTTTCACTGTGTATCACTCGCGCCAATGGGGAAAATCCTCCAAAGAGGGCACGCTAGCTGGCGCTCTATCTCAGGGTCGCACTCACACCAGCCAAGTTGGGTAATGTTTTTAACAAACAAATATTCGAAGGTTCTTCCGAACTCACTCATAAACTGAATCCATCTTGAGTTGGTTTAGTTTGGCTTCGAATCTCCATAGAAGGGAAGTTGTTTGCCACCTTCTCATGGAAGCTTCTTAGTGATAAATCCAATCCCATGAATATTGCGGATGATCCTAACTCCTTCCCCTCTATCTATAAAAGCTTGTCCTTTTGCCTTTGACAAGCTATTTCTAGTTCTAAGTTTTCAAGTCCCAAAGTCTAAGAATTGCTAAGTTCATGCTGCAAGAAGCCTTCTTCATTCCCATAAGGCTAAATCTAAAGTGAGGAGATTCTTGTCCAAGTAACCAAGGAGAGAGAGGCTTGTTCCCCATTCCCAACAAGCTTTGCAAAGCATGTGTTGCTAATCACCAAGCCAAAGTAGGATTTGACGTCAGAACTATGGTTGTATTCTTCTTTGTTTATCAATAATAGACGACTATCATTATGGTTCCACTCTTATTGTCTTTTGTAATCATGATTGAGTTATATCCTTTCTGACTGATATATAGTTGCATCTATTGGATTTTATGCTTGTGTTTGTGTCGTTCTTTGTATGTGCGAGTGTTCGTTCACGGGGATCGTGGGATCGTGACCAGCGGGAGCAAAGGAACGGGAGCGTCAACTCTTCCACAAGTACTAGCGTTGGAATATAGGTAGGCTCTCATCATTGGTCTTTAATTTGCAATTAGGAACTTGCATGTTAGTGTTGTTTGATTGTTTCTAGACCCATTTGGGCTAGTAGGGATCGCCTCTGTCCGTAGAGGGGATTTACCTCCACAACAATTTGGCGACTCCACTGGGGAGTTGGCTTTTTGTCTTGTTGTTTATTTTGTCTTGTTGTTTGATTTGTAAACTTTAGACGGAGCCTGAAGTACGGCCAGATAGCCTTCGAAACGCTATTGCTCTGCATTAGCAAAGTAGATCAACGCCACTTCAGTCCATCTCCGGCTTGGTTTACGAACTGAACGGCTTGGAACTTGCCTTGTTTCTTGGTTTTTCCTACTTGGTTAGCCTTCTGGGTTGAGTCCTTGTGTTACTTCTTGCCCCTTGGTGTACCTGGATATTGTTGGCCTAGCTTTGGCTTGTTTGTTTTTTATTTTTCCATAGCAAACTCGACTAGCGCTCTTTTATAGCGTTACAGTTGCGCCAGTTGGCGCTAGTTGCTCACTGAAAACCCGCGCCAATCCCTGAAAGGCGCTAGTTGCAGCCTAACAGTCGCGCCAGGCTTGGGAACTTTTGAAGTTTGCTTGGCTGTGAGCCCTCTGAGCTTGGCTTTGGTTCTGGGTACCTTTTTTAGACGATTTGAGTGTGTTGGAGTGTGATTTGAATGGCTTTGATCGTTACCCTTTGGGTGTTTGCTTTTTTCCATCGATTTCACATTTCTAGCCCTAGGGCATCTAGTTGCTTTGTGTGTCGAGCCTTCCTCAGGTGTTTTGATCTTCTAGTGGTCCAGTCGACTCTCTGATACTCCCTTGCACTTGTTTGGTGGTTGTAGATCTTTTTATTGCGTTATTTAGGTGACTTTCTTTGCTTTCACTTGAATTTCGCTTTGTCTCACTTTGAGCCTAGATTACATGGCTCATCGGTCTCTTCGGGATTTTTCTCGTTCTTTGGAGGTTTGCTTTGTGATTTAGGGAACTAAATGTGCTTGTATTGAATAGAACTTGTTTGTTATCGTTTCTCAAAGTTTGTTTAATGCATTTTTCCATCAACATAAAAGAAAAAATCTCTTTTGCTTTGTATTAGTTAATGAGAATTAGAGATTTTCATTTTGATTAGTGATTAGTGATCTTGAAGAAAAGTTTGTTAATCTCCATTAGCTGCATTAGAGAGGTTCTTTGTTGTTTTGTGATCATTTCGTTTGCGTGAAAGCTCTCAAACCCTCTCGTAACTAGGATTCATCGAATGAAATGACATATTTTGGCATATAGTTTGCATTTAGGGAATTTTGAGATATTACATACAGTAAGGCCTGAAAACTGAAACCTAATACAAGATCAACTTTAGAATGAATTGAATAAATCTAACAACTCATTGGAACATAATGCACACTTTTTAGAGGTCTAGGCTAGAGACGTGCTCCGACGTCATTAAACCTAGTCACTTTTTGTTTCCACTCAAGGTTGGGTGATTCCTCCTTTTGTGACTCAATAGTGGTCTAATACGGACTTGTGCTCCCACGTACCGTTGAGTATATGGGGAGACCCCACTAGGTTATCATCCTTTATCCACAGGAAGCCGTGTTTGCCGCCTTACGACCCGTAACACACCGAACACAACATTTGGGAAGATTGACTGTCGTACGGAACGTCCTTGGTTTTCATACGATTGCCAAGGTGTATATGCAGTTTTACGAATTGTTTGGTAAACCTTTTGCCTAGTTCTCCAGAGTAGTCACTTTTTGATCCTTTTCGGTTTCCCTAAAAGAAAAGGCTCACCTAAGCATTTGTCACTTCGGGATCACTAAACATTCGAAGGCAACTAGTGTCATGTTTTTGTCCTTTTCTCGACTCTTTAAAGATGAAAAGGTCAAGTTATGTCCTTGTGTCTTAAAATTTATTCGGCCACGTTCACACTTACCCTGTTAGATCTTGTTTGCGTTAGTTTGAGTAGGGTCTTTTCTCGCTATTTTGTCTAGGATTTTTTGAATTGAATCATCCTGGTGGAACCATCGATCTCGTCTCCCGTCCCTAGTGACCAAGGGTCTCCTTCTTCTGCTGCTCCTGAGACACTGGTTTGTGGTGACACTTTCCCTGTTATTCCGAGTGTCCAACCGTTGAACTCTCGTGCTCCAAAAGACGATTTTGACGATCTACATTGGAACCCTATTTGGGAGCCTTCCGAAGAGGATACTCCTTTTACTCCTATTGGTGTTTCAGTCCCAATGTCTTCCTCTGAAATGGATGACACATCTCCTATCGTGAGTGAGACACCCGTTGTGACGTGTGTCGAAACTCCTGTCTCGGTCGTAACCCGGGCCGTAACCCCGCCCTTCACTGTCACCCCTCTCAGTGTCACGCTGCCCTTGCGCTATAGGGCTTTGAGGGATGTTATGGGTTCTAAGAAATCCTCCTTAGGTACCATGTGGGATCACAACATCACTCCCACTACGGGATCTTTTATTCCACAAGTTCACAATACAATTGTCACTTCAGTCCCGACTATTCTGAATGCTTGTGTAGCGTCTTCAACGCTGGTTGATAGTGCCGTTACGGCATCTTCGATTGTGACTACTATTGCTGGTCCGTCCCACGGTTCAGTAAATAGTGGCCAGTCGGTACCTACACCCAGAGTTGTCCATCCTGCACTTAGTTCCCCACCTTCTTCTGGTTCCATTCCAGCAGGGGAGGCATATAATCAATATTTGCATGCCATCCAGAATCCGGGCACGCAAGGTCCAAATCATTATTATGACCCCGTAGGACATCATTTGTATATTGGATCCTTGCCATCTCAGCCTGCGGTTGAGGTCTCAGTCCCGTTAAGTGTTGCTTGGGGTACCACTCGTTATGGTGGTGGCCAAGCGCCCCTTTCGGATCAACGACCGTCTTATCAAGGACCATCTTATCAAGGTCAGCCGTCTTACACGCAGCCTTCTTATGGGCAGTAGTATTATGGGAAACCCTATTCAGGGCAACCTGGAGGCCCACAAGGACAACCCTTTCAAGGACAACCTTCGGCCTATGGTGGTCCGTCTTTCCTTATCTTGGGCAACCCTCTAGAAATCCAGGACAACCTTATATGCAACAAGGACAACCTGGAGTCCAGTAAGGATACCCTTCCGGTCAACCCTATGGGATTCCAGGACAACCTTATATGCAACAAGGACAACCTGGAATCTAGCAAGGGTACCCTTCTGGGCAGGGTGGTCAGCCTTACGTACAGCAAGGCCAACCCACTGCCCAGTCTGGTACCATCTGGACAAGTTGGTCAACCTCAAGGTCAACCAACCATCCAGTCTGTTCAGCCATCTGTTCCGCAAGGACAACCCTCAGTTGTACAAGGACAACCTAACACCCAGCAAGCTCAACCTTCTGGGCAAGTGGGTCCATCCCAAACTCAACCAGGGAAACCTTCCAGCCAGGTGGCCCAATCTCCATCCTCTCTGATGGCGGGGATGCAGGCGTTAGGGATAATCTCTCTAATTTGACAGCAATCTCCTGAATATCTGCCTCAATTTCCTTTGAACTGGCTTCATGAGTACCAGTCATTAACTTGATGGCTTCATTCCTTTTGTGAAGAGTCACAATCTTCCTAATTTATAATTAGAGGCAGCAAATAAAGAAAAATAATCCCAATTTTATATCTATTAATATGGGCGACCTTTCGAAGAAAGGATTTACGCTACACTATGCAAGCACAATGGATTAACTCCCAATCTGATACAAAGATATCGAAAATACCAACGGATCACCGTGGAATTCAAACCATCCAACAACTGAATCGCTATGTGATGTGGGCAACAGAGCATTTAGCGAATTAATTGAGGAGCACACAACATTCAAATCAGATTGAAGTTCATTTGTTGCAGGCACGGGCTCTATTTGTTGTTGATGTAATTGGGTAATAACGCACAGATATCTTCAAAACTGATAAGTAACACATAGCTATCTTAATAACGCACAACTATCTGTATTTAATCAAAAACTATAAAGAAATTCAATGCATATACTCTGCCCTCGAATGTTGGAGAATCGCCTTCAAGCAATAACTGTAGCATACACTGTCCACGCAATTAATAACGTAGCCTTCTCACCTTTTAAATATGATCATGAGACAACATTGAACGAAATTTGAACATTGAAGTGATCTCTACTACTTCTTTTCCTGCACCGAATTATAATATCTGTAAATTGTTCCTCATACTCCTCTTCGCTTGCAGAATCATGATCAAAGATTGAAGTTCCCGTAATCATGCGTCACATTACAGTGTCCAACAATAAATCCTCGAGGCCTTTCAACCTCAGGGAATCCACTCCCTCACAAAAATATGTAAAAATTTTAGTGACCCTCAAACACATAATTAAAAAATAATCAAATTCACGCTAAAATTCTTCCTACTGGCAAAAGATCATTAACAGTCTCTCGATTGTGAAGATTAAGGCAATCATAATCATCTTCCATGTCCAAGTTACAATAAACTCGACATTTAGCGTATGCAATAACCTTCTCCAAGGTTGTGGAAGAAATTTTTTGGCAAAGGAATCGTTGTATCTTATGTTTCATTACATTGAAAGAGAGTTCATAACAAAATACTGGCATTGCCTCCTCCTTTTGCTTGGCGGCCAATCCATCTTTTATTCATAATGGATTACCTTATTTAGTACAAAAGCAGCCTTTTACACAATAATTTAAGGCTTTTACAATTTGTCTATCTTATGAAAAGATAGCAAGTTTTATTCTCCATTCTTATCCTGCTTTTAAAAAAAAAAGATAACATGTTTTATTTTTATCCTATTTTAACTAGAAAAAACATAGAAACTACAGGCTTTTTCCTTTGAGTCGCCTGCTCCTGCATCAGCCTCCCAAGGTTGAAAATGATCATGATCTCCTGATCATGCTTTTTAAATCTTCGTCTGCCTAGATCCCACACTTTGTTCTGCAAGTCATCATCTACTGTTGTTTGTTGCTTTTCTCTAGGTCTCCATATTTTATGTTGTCTTTCTCCACTAGCTACACTTTCATAATCTATCCCTGTTTTCATCTTGCTACTGCTTCTCTTCCTTGCTGATGTCTTCCTCTGAGACACTTTCAACACGATTCTTCTAATTAATTCAATTTCCTTGTCCAATAATTCTTCAAGCTGCTAATTTCTTGTTGCCTGCTGAGCTAAGACGGCTTGCTCAATCTGTACTGTCACTCACTGATTTCTTGCTTCTACGCTTGTTTCTGTCCTGACTGCCACCCGATCATCCATACCCTCTTGTCTTCTGGAACAGAAAACTTCTTCTCCCTGCATTTGACTACTCAATTGAGTCAAAGATTCTGCAACAATACCTGCATTCACAAAACACTTGTTAGAACAAAAATCATAAGGCATCAGTGCCTTGTACTCCTTGGCCAGCATTTCACTACACTGTTCTGAGTCCTTCTCCACTATCAGCACATCAGTATGCTGATCCAAACTTCCCAAAGAATTCTCTGAAGAATTATCAAGACTGGAAACCATTCTTTCTCTCATATCATCTATTTCCATGACATCTTTATGCACTCGTTCACTGTACTGAACTCTTTCATCTGCTGCAATCTCCCTTTCATACTCTGGATTTTCCAAGTATTCCAACAATGCAATTTCTTTGTAGCATTGTTGAAGCATAACATCATCTTTTACAGTCCCTGCATTCACGCACAACTTGTCAGTTTGAAAACTACAAGTTTTAACAGTCTCATTTGTCGGTTCAAATACCAGCTCTTCCAGCTGATCCTCTTCTTCATTCTGAACTTCCTCTTGTACTGTAACAACAAAAGCATTACTGCTTTCTTCTTCAAAGCACTTATCTCTCGATAGATTCTTTTCCATGTTTGTGACAGCTTCACAAGATTGTGCATCCTTCCCAACACCTGTAATCATATCACAATTGTCAGCTATATAAACACAAGAGTTCACATTATCCAACTGATCTGGGTTTACCCAATAACTCAAGGAATCATCAATGATCTTCTCCTCTGCTTCACCAATGGGAACCTCCTCTTCCAACTCAGCTGCTCTGAGTTCTTCTCGTCTCAACTATACATCCACTATCTGCTCCAAGTATTCCTTTCCTCCAAATAACAGAGTTTTTGGATTAGTCTTCTGTCCCGGTCCATCTTCTTCTTGCAGAGGCAACAATGTATGATTGACACCATCCTTTCCAAACTTGTAGGTGTTTCTCTTCCTATCATGTATGGCTGCTCTGTCATATTGCCAAGGTCTTCCAAGCAATATGTGACACACGTCCATAGGCATCACATCACAAACAATTTTATCTTTGTACCTGCCCACTTGAAATTCCACTTACACTGTTCCCTTACTAGCAGTTGATGTCCCTTTTTCAACCATGACACTTTATAAGGTGTTGGATGCTTCGTTGTATTTAGCTTAAATTTCTCCACTACTTCTATAGAAACCAAATTATCAGTGCTACCACTATCAATGATCATCTAACAACATTTCCCTTGGACTTTGCACACTGTCCTGAATAAAGTTTTCCTTTGTGGCGGTTCAGCCATCTCCTTTGCTGGATTAAGCAAAAATTTATTAAGTACCAGAGATTCTCCTCTTTCTGTTGTATTTACTTCTTCTGTTACTGCTGCCACTAGTGCCTCTTCCTCAGCTGGAGTAACAATTGCATTCCTCCACTTTATTTCTGCATTCTCTGGGCACTCAAAAGCTCTGTGTCCCAGCTTATTACATTTGTAACATCTTATTTCTATGCCTCCTCCTCCTCTAGAAAAACTCCCTCTGCCTCTTGCATCACCTCCTGTGGGTGCATGCTGGGTTGAGCTACTGCTAGCTCCTTCTTTAGGTGTTGTAGATCTTCCACTACGACCTTGACTTTCTTTTCCTCTGAAAGTCCCTCTCCCTCTGGCAGACTGCTTCCTCATGAGTTTTTCCTCCGCTTTCAGTGCTATCTGATAAGCTTCCTCTACTGTTTTAGGAGACAACAGACTTATCTCATCATGAATGTCCATCCTGAGGCCATTCATATATCTAGCCACCCTCTCATCTGTATTTTGGGCTTCTCCAGCTCTTATGCTCACCTTATAAAACTCTTCTGTACATTCTTTCACTGTTAAAGCTCTCTATCTAAGATTTTGCATTTGTCTAAACAATGTTTGCTGATAATTACTGGGAAAAAACTTACCTTTTAACTTTGCTACCATTCTGCTCCAATTTTTGATTGGTTGTTTACCAAGTCTCTTCCTTTCCGCCTGCACACCATCCCACCAGAGCGTTGCATGGCCTATTAATTTGGTGACAGCAAACTTTACTTTCTTCTCACCTTCCATTTCTTCATAATCGAAGAATTTCTCCATACTATTAATCCAGTCGATCAATTCTTCTGGATTCAGTCCTCCTTGGTATACCGACACTAATTGATTCCATGGCCTGGCTGTGGATTTCAACACTGACTGAAAGAACCTCATCTCAGGAGTAACTTGTATAGATTCCTCCTCTGTAGCTTCAACTTCGAGCTCACTGACATCTCCATCATCTATGTTCCTCTCTGAGGTTAACACATCCAATCTAGCTCGCAGCTCTTCTATGCTTTCCATTATTTCAGCGTTTGCAACAGGTCGTCCTCTTCCACCACGTCCTCGTCCTCTTCCAACTCTGAAATCCATCCTTCTCCTACTCCTGAGATTCAATTCTATGTCAGTTGATGGCTCTGATACCACTAATGATGGTGGGGATGCAGGCGTTAGGGATAATCTCTCTAATTTGATAGCAATCTCCTGAATCTCTGCCTCAATTTCCTTTGAACTAGTTTCAGGAGTACCAGTCATTAACTTGATGGCTTCATTCCTTTTGTGAAGAGTCACAGTCTTCCTAATTTATAATCAGAGGCAGCAAATAAAGAAAAATAATCCCAATTTTATATCTATTAATATGGGCGACCTTTCAAAGAAAGGATTTATGCTACACTATGCAAGCACAATGGATTAACTCCCAATCCGATACAAAGATGTCGAAAATACCAACGGATCACCGTGGAATTCAAACCATCCAAAAACTAAATCGTTATGTGATGTGGACAACAGAGCATTCAGCGAATTAATTGAGGAGCACACAACATTCAAATCAGATTGAAGTTCATTTGTTGCAGGCACGGGCTCTATTTGTTGTTTATGTAATTGGGTAATAACACACAGCTATCTTCAAAACCGATAATTAATGCACAGCTATCTTAATAACGCACAGCTATCTGTATTTAATAAAAAACTATAAAGAAATTCAACGCATATACTCTGCCCTCGAACGTTGGAGAATCGCCTTCAAGCAATAACTGTAGCATACGCTATCCACACAAGTAATAACGCAACCTTCTCACCTTTTAAATATGATCATGAGACAACATTGAACGAAATTTGAACATTGAAGTGATCTCTACTACTTCTTTTCCTGCACCGAATTATAATATCTGTAAATTGTTCCTCATACTCCTCTTTGCTTGTAGAATCATGATCAAAGATTGAAGTTCCCATAATCATGTGTCACATTACAGTGTCCAACAATAAATCCTTGAGGCCTTTCAACCTCAGGGAATCCACTCCCTCACAAAAATATGTAAAAATTCTAGTGACCCTCAAACACATAATTAAAAAATAATCAAATTCACGCTAAAATTCTTCCTATTGGCAAAAGATCATTAACAGTCTCTCGATTGTGAATATTAAGGCAATCATAATCATCTTCCATGTCCAAGTTACAATAAACTCGACATTTAGCGTATGCAATAACCTTCTCCAAGGTTGTGGAAGAAATTTTTTGGGCAAAGGAATTGTTGTATCTTATGTTTCATTACATTGAAAGAGAGTTCATAACAAAATACTGGCATCGCCTCCTCCTTTTGCTTGGCGGCCAATCCATCTTTTATTCATAATGGATAACCTTATTTAGTACAAAAGCAGCCTTTTACACAATAATTTAAGGCTTTTACAATTTGTCTATCTTATGAAAAGATAGCAAGTTTTATTCTCCATTCTTATCCTGCGTTTAAAAAAAAAAAAAATAACATGTTTTATTTTTATCCTATTTTAACTAGAAAAAACATAGAAACTGCAGGCTTTTTCCTTTGAGTCGCCTGCTCCTGCATCACTCTCAAGGACATATTTTGGGGCCTGCTCAACCGGGCATGCAAATGGTGATTGCTTCTCAAGCTCAACCCAGTTTCCAGCCCCAGGCTGGGCCCCAGACCCAAGCTGGTCTTCAAATGCAAGGTGGGTTTCAATCTCAACCTTCTTACCAAGCGCAGCCTGGTCCCCAGGCTCAGTATGGAGCCCAGCAACCGTATGGTTACCAGCAACCCCAGGGGCATATCAGTTTGCCCCGTACCAAAATTATCAACAAATGTAGGTCGCTCCTTAAAGGAATTACCAGCAACAGTATGTTGCTCCTGCAGGCCAAGTTGGTAATCAATGGGGTGCTGGGGGGCAAATCCAGGGTCAACCATCCGGTTATGGCTATAACCCCTATGGACAGAATCCCTACGGACAGAACCCTTATGGGCCAGGTCCGTCAGGACAAAATCAATGAGGGCAACCAGCAACTGGTTGGAACTCTGGTGCTACCTCTTATCCATGGCCACATATGTCCTTCAATCCTCAGTTACCCTTCTTAGCAACATTGGAACTGCCAGATGTGTCCAAATTGACTAATGATCCTATCCTTCATAATCCATTCTGGCCACCAGTTCCAACCAAGATACCCGGTGATTGTCCCAAATTCAATGGCAAAGCTGGAGAAGACCCTCAAGCCCACGTTATGACTTACCACCTTTGGTGTTCGTCAAATTCGTGGCTTGACAATTCAATCCGGCTCCACCTTTTCCAAAGGACCCTCACTGGCTCGGTTGCTAAGTAGTACATTGTGCTGACTCACGGATCCTTTCAAGATTTTAACTTGTTGGCAATGGCATTTCTAACTCATTTTCAGTTTCCCATTCGGTATGAGACGGGAGCGCATCTCCTCACGTCTCTTAAACAAGACATGGCCACGCAAATATCTGATCATATACATAAATGGAGACAGTGTCGTTGTTTGATCAAGTTCTAGATTCCTGGGAGCTGGGATCTTTAAAGATCCTGCCCTCATGGGTGTATTTTCACTCCCACCTCCAAACCTTGCCTCTATCAATATGATTTCAGTTCGTTCTGATCCTTGGGTCCTTCCCCCCATTGACCAGATAGAATCATGGGGCGATGAGATGCCATTAAGTCCTGCCGAGCTCAACTACGTCGAAATTGTCTCTGTATCGACTCCTCCTTCTGAGTCTGCTTCTTTAAGCGGAGCTCTTGACTCGTACGCTCATTCCCCTTGGCTTGGAGATTGTGCTTCTTCAGATCCATTAAAGGAAATATTTCCTTCTGACGAAGCCATTATAGAGACCATGTCTCTCGAGGAACCCCCTTGGTTTAATCTTCACCATCGTTCCTCGTTCCTCCCTACCCTTCGGGAAATGCTGACCTATCTCGAGCGGTTTGCTCGTTGTCTCCCTTCACAACCCCTTCAGACACCCATTCAAGTATATCAAGTGTCCTCTGAAGGGAATCTGGGAAATATCACGCAAACTCAACCGATCGACATCTCTGTTAAACCAGGGATTGTCGAGCATATCTATATCGGAGTCACTTGTACTCCTGAGGAAATTTAACTTTATATTGGTCTTTTTCGCGAGTTTCGTGACGTCTTTACTTGATCTTACGAAGAAATGCCCAGTATCCACCCAACAATCGTGGTGCATGAGATACCCACGTATCCAGGAGCTAAGCCTATTTGTCAGTGCTTACGCCCCATGCACCCCCGAAAGGCTGCAGTGATTAAAGCAGAAGTCGAAAATCTTCTCAAAGCTGGCTTCATCTACTCCATCCAACTCACAGATTGGGTCTCCAATATCGTCCCTGTGGATAAAAAGCAAGGTACTATCAGAGTCTGTGTCGATTACCGTGATATTAATCGAGCCTGTCCAAAGGATAACTACCCCACACCCTTCATTGACCAGCTCATTGACGAGTGTGCCGAAAGTGAGATATACTCATTTATGGACTGTTTCTCTAGTTATAACCAGACAAAAAGCTCCCTTTCGGTCTCAAGAATTCCGGTGCTACCTTCCAACGCGCGATGTCTTACGCATTTCATGATATTTGACACATCGTGCAGCCTTACCTGGATGATCTTCCAGCTCATTCAGCTAAGCATCAAGACCATCCCATGCATCTCCGCGAAATCTTTCTCCATTGTCGACACTACCGTATTCGGCTCAACCCGCATAAGTGTGTCTTCTACGTAGAGTCTGGCAGACTTCTCGGGTTCATCGTCTCCCGAGAGGGCATCCATCTGGATCCCCTTAAAGTCAAGGCCATTTTGAATCTTCCTCTCCCTGCTTCCTTGCGACAATTGCAGAGCTTGCAGGGTAAAGGAAACTTTTTGCGAGGCTTCATCCCGAACTATGCCGAGGTGGCCAAAGGTTTTACGCGGTTACTAAAGCGAGACACCCCGTTTCGATGGGATGTCATCGCTCAAGAGTCTTTCAAACATCTCAAAACTCTCCTTGTTTCCGCTCCTTTGTTGCATCCTTCAAATTACCATCGCGATTACACTTTGTATCTCGCCACTGCTAATACCACCATCGGCATGGTTCTTGTTCAAGATGATGATGATGGCACTAAACACGTCATTTATTATCTCAGCCACAATTTATTAGATACAGAATCTCGATATGCTTACGTCGAGAAGTTGGCATTGGCCACTGTTTGTGTCGTCCAACGCTTCCGTCATTATATCTTGTTGCGCACTATGACAGTGATCTCTGATTGCAACCCAATGACGTACATTTTGTCACATCAGCTGCTGGGGGGCAAGTACTCTAAGTGGATTGTCATCCTCCAAGAGTTCGACTTGGAATTCACTGCTGCCAAGTCTAAGAAGTCGCTTGTCTTCATTGAATTGTTGTGCTCTTTGCTATCCCGTGCCGCACCCTCTCGGTTAGAGGATTACATTCCAGACGAAACTCTCTTCCTCATCAGCACCCTCGATCCTTGGTACCGGGATATCATTGTCTATTTACAGGCATCCTCTTTTTGTCCCGAGATATCTAAAGATGCTTGATGACAGATCCGCCATCAAGCCCAACCATATCGCATTGTTGGGGACACCCTGTATCGTCTCGGCGTTGATTCCATTCTCTACTGATGCTTAACACTCGAAGAAGCCGAGAGAGTTTTAAATGACTGCCACTCTGGCGCTTGTGGTGGTCACATGTCCGGATATGCCACTGCATAGAAAATCCTCTGCGCTAGTTACTTTTGGCCCTCCATCTTTAAGGATTGTATTCTTGTCGTCCGCTCTTGTCACGAGTGCCAAATCTACCAACGGAAGATGCGTGCACCTCCTGCTCCACTGCTGATCTGGATTTAAACAGGAACGCAACAAATTACAGAGATAACCGTATACACAAAGATGCAACGGAAATAATACTTCATTTCATTAATGGAAAATACTGAAACATGCTTACAATCAGAAATGGAAATAAACTAGCTAGGGCGATGATAGCTTATCTCTGAGAAGAGATGTGATGGCTACATGCCTCTGAACTGTGTTACAATGAGGCTCGAAGGCCTATTTATTGTTGAGAAACAATGAAAAACCCTTAACATTCCAAAACCTAACCCTAGGAGATGAAACGCCAAACTGTGGGCCCCGTTTGGGGGTAAGTTGGTACATCAACTTCCCGGGGTCGTAACTTTAGCATATGATCTCCGTTTGACGCGTACAATAGCTCATTAGAAAGATCTATTCGAGCACTATCATTGTTGGAACAGGCAACATCAGTCCATGGCATGGACCCACGTTGCCCCCGGATTCCCCCAAAAACGTCGTTTAGGGCCTCAAAACGGCTCCGGAAGTTCAGGACCCGAAAAACTGCTAAAAATAGTAAGTTGTGCTACAATTAAGGAAACTGAAAATGTTGAGAAAGACAATGGTGGGGGTCCAGGTGGACTTGGCAGGTGGCCACCAATATCCACCTGGATCATTCCTCCCCCCTTAGGAAGCAATGGTCCCCATTGCGTTGAGCTCCTCCATGAGATGAGGAAACTTCTGCTAAACCTGTTCCCTTGTGAACCACTTGCCCTGCTGAAGGAGTTG
>APFE031292795.1:75176-102627 GCA_000404065.3 Pinus taeda
TGACATGTACGTTAAAATCAAATTGAAATAAAAATAAAAATTACAATGCACATGAAATCAATGTGTTAGAATTTCACAAGTACATTTAAATCAATGCACTAGAAATTGAACAAAACTGAGATACAATTAGAACTGAGATGTACACTAAAACCAATGTGTTTGGAAATCACGTGAACTTTAAAATAAGCTCATTAAAAATTGAGATGTCCAAAGAAATAAATGTGACAAAATATGAAGGTGAAATTGAAGAGAAATTGAAATTGACTCTGTTAATGAAGCCAATTATGTACAGAGCGAGTTAACAAGTAGTCAAAGAGCACACATGTTAGAAAACGATCATTGAAAACTATGTCTTATGGTAAATTCGCACCTCAACACCCTTGGACAAATTCCGTACTTGACGGGTTGACCTTTTCCACTAGTTGACTCAATCAATTAAATAACTTGTGATCATCAACGTACTGAGTAATTCTATGTCTAGATGTTTCTATTTCGATTTCTAATGTATTAATGGGGATGGGAATAAAATGAGCAATAGAAATGGAAATTGAAATTGACATTGAATAGAATATAAATACAAATTATCATGTACATGGAATTGTCATAGAAATTGACATCTACGTTAAAATCAAATTGAAACAAAATTAAAAATTGCAATGTACATGAAATCAATGTGTTAAAATTTCACACATCCATTGAAATCAATGCGCTAGAAATTGAACAAAACTGAAATAGAATTAGAACTGAGATGTACACTAAAATCAATGTGTTTGAAAATCACATGAACTTTAAAATAAGCTCATTAAAAATTGAGATGTCCAAAGAAATCAATCTGACAAAATATGAAGGTGACATAGAAGAGAAATTGAAATTGACTCTTTTAATGAAACCAATTATGTAGAGAGAGAGTTAACAAGTAGTGAAAGCATGTCAGAAAACAATCATTGAAAACTAAGTCTTATGGTTAAACCGTACCTCAGTACACTTGGACAAATTCCGTAGTTTACATGTACACTGTTTCCACTCGTTAACTCAATCAATTAAATAACTTGTGATCATCAATATATTGAGTAATAGTATGTCTAGATGTTTCTATTTCGATTTCTAATGTGGTAATGGAGATAGGAATAAAATAAGAAAATAGAGAAATGGAAATACAAATTGAAATTGAAATTGACATTAAATAGATATAAAGACATAACATGGTACATGTAGGAATTGGTCATAGAAAATTGACATGTACTTAAAATCAAATTGAAATAAAAATAAAAATTGCCAATGCACATGAAATCATGTTGTTAAAATTTTCACACGTACATTGAAATTAATGCAAGTAAGAAATAACATGTCATGTAGGAATCTGTCATAGAAATTGACAGTACCTTAAATCAAATTGAAATAAAATAAAATTACAATGCACATGAAATCAATGTGTTAGAATTTCACAGGTACATTGAAATCAATGCGCTAGAAATTGAACAAGACTGAGAGAGAATTAGAACTGAGATGTACACTAAAACCAATGTGTTTGAAATTCACGTGAACTTTAAAATAAGCTCATTAAAAATTTAGATGTCCAAAGAAATCAATGTGACAAAATATGAAGGTGACATTGAAGAGAAATTGAAATTGACTCTTTTAATGAAGCCAATTATGTACAGAGCGAGTTAACAAGTAGTCAAAGAGCACACATGTCAGAAAATGATCATTGAAAACTAGGTCTTATGGTCAACTCGCATCTCAGCACCCTTACACAAATTTCGTAGTTGACATGTCGAACTTTTCCACTAGTTGACTCAATCAATTAAATAACTTGTGATCATCAACGTACTGAGTAATTCTATGTCTAGATGTTTCTATTTCGATTTCTAATGTATTAATGGGGATGGGAATAAAATGAGCAATAGAAATGGAAATTGAAATTGACATTGAATAGAATATAAATACAAATTATCATGTACATGGAATTGTCATAGAAATTGACATCTACGTTAAAATCAAATTGAAACAAAATTAAAAATTGCAATGTACATGAAATCAATGTGTTAAAATTTCACACATCCATTGAAATCAATGCGCTAGAAATTGAACAAAACTGAAATAGAATTAGAACTGAGATGTACACTAAAATCAATGTGTTTGAAAATCACATGAACTTTAAAATAAGCTCATTAAAAATTGAGATGTCCAAAGAAATCAATCTGACAAAATATGAAGGTGACATAGAAGAGAAATTGAAATTGACTCTTTTAATGAAACCAATTATGTAGAGAGAGAGTTAACAAGTAGTGAAAGCATGTCAGAAAACAATCATTGAAAACTAAGTCTTATGGTTAAACCGTACCTCAGTACACTTGGACAAATTCCGTAGTTTACATGTACACTGTTTCCACTCGTTAACTCAATCAATTAAATAACTTGTGATCATCAATATATTGAGTAATAGTATGTCTAGATGTTTCTATTTCGATTTCTAATGTGGTAATGGAGATAGGAATAAAATAAGAAATTAGAAATGGAAATACAAATTTGAAATTGAAATTGACATGAATAAAGATAAATACAAATTAACATGTACATGTAGGAATTGGTATAATTAATGACATGGTACGTTTTAAAATCAAATGAAAATAAAAATTAAAAATCCAATGCACATGAAACAATGTGTTAAAATTTTCACACGTACATTGAAATTGAATGCAAGTTGAATAACATGTACCAATTTGTAGGAATTGGCATAGAAATTGACATGTTACGCTTAAAATCAAATGAAATAAAAAATAAAAATTACAATGCACATGAAATCAATGTGTTAGAATTTCACAGGTACATTGAAATCAATGCGCTAGAAATTGAACAAGACTGAGAGAGAATTAGAACTGAGATGTACACTAAAACCAATGTGTTTGAAATTCACGTGAACTTTAAAATAAGCTCATTAAAAATTTAGATGTCCAAAGAAATCAATGTGACAAAATATGAAGGTGACATTGAAGAGAAATTGAAATTGACTCTTTTAATGAAGCCAATTATGTACAGAGCGAGTTAACAAGTAGTCAAAGAGCACACATGTCAGAAAATGATCATTGAAAACTAGGTCTTATGGTCAACTCGCATCTCAGCACCCTTACACAAATTTCGTAGTTGACATGTCGAACTTTTCCACTAGTTGACTCAATCAATTAAATAACTTGTGATCATCAACGTACTGAGTAATTCTATGTCTAGATGTTTCTATTTCGATTTCTAATGTATTAATGGGGATGGGAATAAAATGAGCAATAGAAATGGAAATTGAAATTGACATTGAATAGAATATAAATACAAATTATCATGTACATGGAATTGTCATAGAAATTGACATCTACGTTAAAATCAAATTGAAACAAAATTAAAAATTGCAATGTACATGAAATCAATGTGTTAAAATTTCACACATCCATTGAAATCAATGCGCTAGAAATTGAACAAAACTGAAATAGAATTAGAACTGAGATGTACACTAAAATCAATGTGTTTGAAAATCACATGAACTTTAAAATAAGCTCATTAAAAATTGAGATGTCCAAAGAAATCAATCTGACAAAATATGAAGGTGACATTGAAGAGAAATTGAAATTGACTCTTTTAATGAAACCAATTATGTACAGAGAGAGTTATCAAGTAGTGAAAGAACACACATGTCAGTAAACAATCATTGAAAACTAGGTCTTATGGTTAAACCGCACCTCAGTACCCTTGGACAAATTCCGTAGTTGACATGTAGACGTTTTCCACTCGTTAACTCAATCAATTAAATAGCTTGTGATCATCAATATATTGAGTAATAGTATGTCTAGATGTTTCTATTTCGATTTCTAATGTGGTAATGGAGATAGGAATAAAATAAGAAATACAAATGGAAATACAAATTTGAAATTGAAATTGACATTGAATATAATATAAATACAAATTAACATGTACATGTAGGAATTGTCATAGAAATTGACATGTACGTTAAAATCAAATTGAAATAAAAATAAAAATTGCAATGCACATGAAATCAATGTGTTAGAATTTCACAGGTACATTGAAATCAATGCGCTAGAAATTGAACAAAACTGAGATAGAATTAGAACTGAGATGTACACTAAAACCAATGTGTTTGGAAATCACGTGAACTTTAAAATAAGCTCATTAAAAATTGAGATGTCCAAAGAAATCAATGTGAAAAAATATGAAGGTGACATTGAAGAGAAATTGAAATTGACTCTGTTAATGAAGCCAATTATGTACAGAGCGAGCTAACAAGTAGTCAAAGAGCAGACATGTCAGAAAACGATCATTGAAAACTACGTCTTATGGTCAATTCGCACCTCAGCACCCTCAGACAAATTCCGTAGTTGACATGTTGACCTATTCCACTAGTTGACTCAATCAATTAAATAACTTGTGATCATCAACGTACTGAGTAATTCTATGTCTAGATGATTCTATTTCGATTTCTAATGTTGTAATGGGGATAGGAATAAAATGAGAAATAGAAATGGAAATTGAAATTTGATATTGAAATTGACATTGAATAGAATATAAATACAAATTAACATGTACATGTAGGAATTGTCATAGAAATTGACATGTATGTTAAAATCAAATTGAAATAAAATT
The DNA here is from genome assembly GCA_000404065.3 of Pinus taeda. Classification (NCBI taxonomy): domain Eukaryota; kingdom Viridiplantae; phylum Streptophyta; class Pinopsida; order Pinales; family Pinaceae; genus Pinus; species Pinus taeda. The sequence goes on from APFE031292795.1 coordinate 79,824, forward strand.
AAAAATTGCAATGTACATGAAATCAATGTGTTCAAAATTTCACACGTCCATTGAAATCAATGCACTATAAATTGAACAAAACTAAAATAGAATTAGAATTGAGATGTACACTAAAATCAATGTGTTTGAAAATCACATGAACTTTAAAATAAGCTCATTAAAAATTGAGATGTCCAAGGAAATCAATGTGACAAAATATGAAGGTGACATTTGAAGAAGAAATTGAAATTGACTCTTTTAATGAAACCAATTATGTAGAGAGAGAGTTAACAAGTAGTGAAAGAGCACACATGTCAGAAAACGATCATTGAAAACTAGGTTTTATGGTTAAACCGCACCTCAGTAGCCTTGGACAAATTCCGTAGTTGACATGTAGACTTTTTCCACTCCTTAACTCAATCAATTAAATAACTTTTGATCATCAATGTATTGAGTAATAGTATGTCTAGATGTTTCTATTTCTATTTCTAATGTGGTAATGGAGATAGGAATAAAATAAGAAATACAAATGGAAATACAAATTTGAAATTGAAATTGACATTGAATAGAATATAAATACAAATGAACATGTACATGTAGGAATTGTCATAGAAATTGACATGTACGTTAAAACCAAATTGAAATAAAAATAAAAATTCCAATGCACATGAAATCAATGTGTTAAAATTTAACACGTACATTGAAATAATGCAGTAGAAATTAACATGTACATATAGGAATTGTCATAGAAATTGACATGTACGTTAAAATCAAATTGAAATAAAAATAAAAATTACAATCGACATGAAATTAATGTGTTAGACTTTCATAGGTACATTGAAATCAATGCGCTAGAAATTGAACAAAACTGAGATAGAATTAGAAATGAGATGTACACTTAAACCAATGTGTTTGAAGATCACGTGAACTTTAAAATAAGCTCATTAAAAATTGAGATGTCCAAAGAAATCAATGTGACAAAATATGAAGGTGGCATTGAAGAGAAATTGAAATTGACACTTTTAATGAAGCCAATTATGTACAGAGCGAGTTAACAAGTAGTCAAAGAGCACACATGTCAGAAAATGATCATTGAAAACTAGGTCTTATGGTCAACTCGCATCTCAGCACCCTTACACAAATTTCGTAGTTGACATGTCGAACTTTTCCACTAGTTGACTCAATCAATTAAATAACTTGTGATCATCAACGTACTGAGTAATTCTATGTCTAGATGTTTCTATTTCGATTTCTAATGTGGTAATGGGGATAGGAATAAAATGAGAAATAGAAATGGAAATTGAAATTTGAAATTGAAATTAACATTGAATAGAATATAAATACAAATTAACATGTACATGTAGGAATTGTCATAGAAATTGACATGTACGTTAAAATCAAATTGAAGTAAAATTAAAAATTGCAATGTACATGAAATCAATGTGTTAAAATTTCACACGTCCATTGAACAAAACTGAAATAGAAGAGATGTACACTAAAATCAATGTGTTTGAAAATCACATGAACTTTAAAATAAGCTCATTAAAAATTGAGATGTCCAAAGAAATCAATGTCACAAAATATGAAGGTGACATTGAAGAGAAATTGAAATTGACTCTTTTAATGAAACCAATTATGTACAGAGAGAGTTAACAAGTAGTGAAAGAGCACACATGTCAGAAAACGATCATTGAAAACTAGGTATTATGGTTAAACCGCACCTCAGTACCCTTGGACAAATTCTGTAGTTGACATGTAGACTTTTTCCACTCGTTCACTTAATCAATTAAATAACTTGTGATCATCATTGTATTGAGTAATAGTATGTCTAGATGTTTCTATTTCGATTTCTAATGTGGTAATGGAGATAGGAATAAAATAAGAAATACAAATGGAAATACAAATTTGAAATTGAAATTGACATTGAATAGAATATAAATACAAATTAACATGTACATGTAGGAATTGTCATAGAAATTGACATGTACGTTATAATCAAATTGAAATAAAAATAAAAATTCCAATGCACATGAAATCAATGTGTTAAAATTTCAAACGTAAATTGAAATTAATGCAGTAGAAATTAACATGTACATGTACGAATTGTCATAGAAATTGACATGTACATTAAAATCAAATTGAAATAAAAATAAAAATTACAATGCATGTGAAATCAATGTGTCAGAATTTCACAGGTACATTGAAATCAATGCGCTAGAAATTGAACAAAACTGAGATGGAATTAGAACTGAGATGTACACTAAAACCAATGTGTTTGGAAATCACGTGAACTTTAAAATAAGCTCATTAAAAATTGAGATGTCCAAAGAAATCAATGTGACAAAATATGAAGGTGACATTGAAAAGAAATTGAGATTCAGCACACATGTCAGAAAACGATTATTGAAAACTAGGTCTTATGGTCAACTCGCACCTCACCACCCTTGGGAAAATTCCGTAGTTGACATGTTGACATTTTCCACTAGTTGACTCAATCAATCAAATAACTTGGGATCATCAACGTACTGAGTAATTCTATGTCTAGATGTTTCTATTTCGATTTCTAATGTGGTAATGGGGATGGGAATAAAATGTCAAATAGAAATGGAAATTGAAATTTGAAATTGAAATTGACATTGAATAGAATATAAATACAAATTAACATGTACATGTAGGAATTGTCATTGAAATTGACATGTACGTAAAGTCAAACTGAAACAAAATTAGAAATTGCAATGTACATGAAATCAATTTGTTAAAATTTCACACGTCCATTGAGATCAATGCGCTAGAAATTGAACAAAACTGAAATAGAATTAGATAACTTTTTCCACTCGTTAACGCAACCAATTAAATAACTTGTGATCATCAATGTAATGAGTAATAGTATGTCTAGATGTTTCTATTTCGATTTCTAATGTGGTAATGGAGATAGGAATAAAATAAGAAATAGAAATGCAAATACAAATTTGAAATTGAAATTGACATTGAATAGAATATAAATACAAATTAACATGTACATGTAGGTATTGTCATAGAAATTGACATGTACGTTAAAATCAAATTGAAATAAAAATAAAAATTCCAATGCACATGAAATCAATGTGTCAAAATTTCACACGTACATTGAAATTAATACAGTAGAAATTAACATGTGCATGTAGGAATTGTCACAGAAATTGACATGTACGTTAAAATCAAATTGAAATAAAAATAAAAATTACAATGAACATGAAATCAATGTGTTAGAATTTCACAGGTACATTGAAATCAATGCGCTAGAAATTGAACAAAACTGAGATAGAATTAGAACTGAGATGTACACTAAAACCAATGTGTTTGAAAACCACGTGAACTTTAAAATAAGCTCATTAAAAATTGAGATGTCCAAAGAAATCAATGTGACAAAATATGAAGGTGACATTGAAGAGAAATTGAAATTTACTCTTTTAATGAAGTCAATTATGTATAGAGCGAGTTAAAATGTAGTCAATGAGCACACATGTCAGAAAATGATCATTGAAAACTAGGTCTTATGGTCAATTCGCACCTCGGCACCTTGGACAAATTCCGTAGTTGACATGTTGACCTTTTCCACTAGTTGACTCAATCAATTAAATAACTTGTGATCATCAACGTACTGAGTAATTCTATGTCTAGATGTTTCTATTTCGATTTCTAATGTGGTAATGGGGATAGGAATAAAATGAGAAATAGAAATGGAAATTGAAATTTGAAAATGAAATTGACATTGAATAGAATATAAATACAAATTAACATGTACATGTAGGAATTGTCATTGAAATTGACATGTACGTAAAATCAAATTGAAATAAAATTAGAAATTGCAATGTACATGAAATCAATTTGTTAAAATTTCACACGTCCATTGAGATCAATGCGCTAGAAATTGAACAAAACTGAAATAGAATTAGAACTGAGATGTACACAAAAATCAATGTGTTTGAAAATCACATGAACATTAAAATAAGCTCATTAAAAATTGCGATGTCCAAAGTAATCAATGTGTGAAAATATGAAGGTGACATTGAAGAGAAATTGAAATTGACTCTTTTAATGAAACCAATTATGTAGAGAGAGAGTTAACAAGTAGTGAAAGAGCACACATGTCAGAAAACGATCATTGAAAACTAGGTCTTATGGTTAAACCGCACCTCATCACCCTTGGACAAATTCTGTAGTTGACATGTAGACTTTTTCCACTCGTTAACGCAATCAATTAAATAACTTGTGATCATCAATGTATTGAGTAATAGTATGTTAAGATGTTTTGTATTTCGATTTCTAATCGTGGTAATGGAAAGATAAAAATAAGAAATAAGAAATGCAAAATACAAATTTGAAATGAAATTGATATTGAATAGAAATAAATACCAAATTAACATGTACATGTAGGAATTGTCATAGAAATTGACATGTACGTTAAAATCAAATTGAAATAAAAATAAAAATTCCAATGCACATGAATCAATGTGTTAAAATTTCACACGTACATTGAAATTCATGCAGTAGAAATTAACATGTACGTGTAGGTATTGTCATAGAAATTGACATGTACGTTAAAATCAAATTGAAATAAAAATAAAAATTCCAATGCACATGAAATCAATGTGTTAAAATTTCCTAGGTACATTGAAATCAATGGGCTAGAAATTGAACAAAACTGATATAGAATTAGAACTGAGATGTACACTAAAACCAATGTGTTCGAAAATCATGTGAACTTTAAAATAAGCTCATTAAAAATTGAGATGTCCAAAGAAATCAATGTGACAAAATATGAAGGTGACATTGAAGAGAAATTGAAATTGACTCTTTTAATGAAGCCAATTATGTACAGAGCGAGTTAACAAGTAGTCAAAGAGCACACATGTCAGGAAACGATCATTGAAGACTAGGTCTTATGGTCAATTCACACCTCAGCACCCTTGGACAAATTCTGTAGTTGACATGTTGACCTTTTCCACTAGTTGACTCAATCAATTAAATAACTTGTGATCATCAACGTACTGAGTAATTCTATGTCTAAATGTTTCTATTTCGATTTCTAATGTGGTAATGGGGATAGGAATAAAATGAGAAATAGAAATGGAAATTGAAATTTGAAATTGAAATTGATATTGAATAGAATATAAATACAAATTAACATGTACATCTAGGAATTGTCATAGAAATTGACATGTACGTTAAAATCAAATTGAAATAAAATTAAAAATTTCACAGGTCCATTGAAACAAAATATGAAGGTGACATTGAAGAGAAATTAAAATTGTATCTTTTAATGAAACCAATTATGTACAGAGAGAGTTAATAAGTAGTCAAAGAGAACACATGTCAGAAAATCATCATTGAAAACAAGGTCGTTATGGTCAATTTGCACCTCGGTACCCTTGGACAAATTCCGTACTTGACATGTAGACTTTTTCCACTCGTTAACTCAATCAACTAAATAACTTGTGATCATCAATGTACTGAGTAATTGTATGTCTAGATGTTTCTATTTCGAAAACTGAAATAGAATTAGAACTGAGATGTACACTAAAATCAATGTGTTTGATAATCACATGAACTTTAAAATAAGCTCATTAAAAATTGAGATGTCCAAAGAAATCAATGTGACAAATATGAAGGTGACATTGAAGAGAAATTGAAATTGACTCTTTTAATGAAACCAATTATGTACCGAGAGAGTTAACAAGTAGGCAAAGAGCTCACATCTTAGAAAACAATCATTGAAAACTAGGTCTTATGGTCAATTCGCACCTCAGTACCCTTGGACAAATTTCGTCGTTGACATGTAGACTTTTTCCACTCGTTAACTCAATCAATTAAAGAACTTGTGATCATCAATGTATTGAGTAATAGTATGTCTAGAAGTTTCCATTTTGATTTCTAATGTGGTAAGGGAGATAGGAATAAAATAAGAAATACAAATTTGAAATTGAAATTGACATGTACGTTAAAATCAAATTGAAATAAAATTAAAAATTTCACAGGTCCATTGAAAGAAAATATGAAGGTGACATTGAAGAGATATTAAAATTGAATCTTTTAATGAAACCAATTATGTACAGAGAGAGTTAATAAGTAGCCAAAGAGCACACATGTCAGAAAATCATCATTGAAAACAAGGTCGTTATGGTCAATTTGCACCTCGGTACCCTTGGACAAATTTCGTACTTGACATGTAGACTTTTTCCACTCGTTAACTCAATCAACTAAATAACTTGTGATCATCAATGTACTGAGTAATTGTATGTATAGATGTTTCTATTTCGAAAACTGAAATAGAATTAGAACTGAGATGTACACTAAAATCAATGTGTTTGATAATCACATGAACTTTAAAATAAGCTCATTAAAAATTGAGATGTCCAAAGAAATCAATGTGACAAATATGAAGGTGACAATGAAGAGAAATTGAAATTGACTCTTTTAATGAAACCAATTATGTACCGAGAGAGTTAAAAAGCAGGAAAAGAGCTCACATCTTAGAAAACAATCATTGAAAACTAGGTCTTATGGTCAATTTGCACCTCACTACCCTTGGACAAATTCCGTAGTTGACATGTAGACTTTTTCCACTCGTTAACTCAATGAACTAAATAACCTGTGATCATCAATGTACTGAGTAATTATATGTCTAGATGTTTCTATTTCGAAAAATGTAATAGAATTAGAACTGAGAGGTACACTAAAATCAATGTGTTTGAAAATCAAATGAACTTTAAAATAAGCTCATTAAAAATTGAGATGTCCAAAGAAATCAATCTGACAAAATATGAAGGTGACATTGAAGAGAAATTGAAATTGAATCTTTTAATGAAACCAATTATGTACAGAGAGAGTTGACAAGTAGTGAAAGAGCACACATGTCAGAAAACAATCATTGAAAACTAGGTCTTATGGTCAATTCGAACCTCAATACCCTTGGACAAATTCCGTAGTTGACATGTAGACTTTTTCCACTCGTTAACTCAATCAATTAAATAACTTGTGATGATCAAGGTATTGAGTAATTGTATGTCTATATGTTTCTATTTCGATTTCTAATGTGGTAATGCAGATAGGAATAAAATAAGAAATAGAAATGGAAATACAACTTTGAAATTGAAATTGACATTGAATAGAATATAAATACAAATTAACATGTACATGTAGGAATTTTCATAGAAATTGACATGTACGTTAAAATCAAATTGAAATAAAAATAAAAATTGCAATGCACATGAAATTAATGTGTTAAAACTTCACACGTACATTGGAATCAATGCATTAGAAATTAACATTTACATGTACAAATTGTCATAGAAATTGACATGTACGTTAAAATCAAATTGGAATAAAATTAAAAATTGCAATGCACATGAAATCAACGTTTTAGAATTTCACTGGTATATTGAAATCAATGCGCTAGAAATTGAACAAAACTGAGATAGAATTAGAACTGAGATGTACACTAAAACCAATGTGTTTGAAAATCACGTGAACTTTAAAATAAGCTCATTAAAAATTGAGATGTCCAAAGAAATCAATGTGACAAAATATGAAGGTGACATTGAAGAGAAATTGAAATTGACTCTTTTAATGAAACCAATTATGTATAGAGAAAGTTAACAAGTCCTCAAAGAGCACACATGTCAGAAAACGATCATTCAAAACTAGGTCTTATGGTCAATTTGCACCTCAGTACCCTTGGACAAATTCCATAGTTGACATTTAGACTTTTTCCACTCGTTAACTCAATCAATTAAATAACTTGTGATCATCAATGTGTTGAGTAATAGTATGTCTAGATATTTCTATTTCGATTTCTAATGTGGTAATGGAGATAGGAATAAAAAAAGAAATAGAAATGGAAATACAAATTTGAAATTGAAATTGACATTGGATAGAATATAAATGCAAATTAACATGTACATGTAGGAATTGTCATAGAAATTGACATGTACGTTAAAATCAAATTGAAATGAAAATAAAAATTGCAATGCACATGAAATCAATGTGTTAAAATTTCTCATGTACATTGAAATCAATGCTGTAGAAATCAACATGTACATGTACGAATTGTCATAGAAATTGACATGTATGTTAAAATCAAATGGAAATAAAAGTAAAAATTACAATGCACATGAAATCAATGTGTTAGAATTTCAGAGGTACATTGAAATCAATGCACTAGAAATTGAACAAAACTGAGATAGAATTAGAACTGAGATGTACACTAAAACCAATGTGTTTGAAAATCACATGAACTTTAAAATAAACTCATTAAAGATTGAGATGTCCAAAGAAATCAATGTGACAAAATATGATGGTGACATTGAAGAGAAATTGATATTGACACTTTTAATGAAACCAATTATGTACCGAGAGAGTTAACAAGTAGTTGAAGGGCACACATGTCAGAAAACAATCATTCAAAACTAGGTCTTATGGTCAACGTACTGAGTAATTCTATGTCTAGATGTTTCTATTTCGATTTCTAATGTGGTAATGGAGATAGGAATAAAATGAGAACTAGAAATGGAAATTGAAATTTGAAATTGAAATTGACATTGAATAGAATATAAAGACAAATTAACATGTACATGTAGGAATTGTCATAGAAATTGACATGTATGTTAAAATCAAATTGAAATAAAATTAAAAATTGCAATGTACATGAAATCAATGTGTTAAAATTTCACACGTCCATTGGAATCAATGTGCTAGAAATTGAACAAAACTGAAATAGAATTAGAACTCAGATGTACACAAAAATCACTGTGTTTGAAAATCACATGAACTTTAAAATAAGCTCATTAAAAATTGAGATGTCCAAAGAAATCAATGTGACAAAATATGAAGGTGACATTGAAGAGAAATTTAAATTGACACTTTTAATGAAACCAATTATGTACAAAGAGAGTTAACAAGTAGTGAAAGAGCACACATGTTAGAAAACGATCATTGAAAACTAGGTCTTATGGTCAATTCACACCTCAGTATCCTTGGACAAATTCCTAGTTGACATGTAGACTTTTTCCACTCGTTAACTCAATCAATTAAACAACTTGTGATCATCAATGTATTGAGTAATAGTATGTCTAGATGTTTCTATTTCGATTTCTAATGTAGTAATGGAGATAGGAATAAAATAAGAAATACAAATGGAAATACAAATTTGAAATTGAAATTGACATTAAATAGAATATAAATACAAATTAACATGTACATGTAGGAATTGTCATAGAAATTGACATGTATGTTAAAATCAAATTGAAATGAAAATAAAAATTCCAATGCAGATGAAATCAATGTGTTAAAATTTCACACGTACAATGAAATCAATGCGGTAGAAATTAACATGTACATGTAGGAATTGTCATAGAAATTGACATGTACGTTAAAATCAAATTGAAATAAAAATAAAAATTACAATGCACATGAAATCAATGTGTTAGAATTTTACATAAATGGTTTCGTTAAATATTTTACCACGTAAATTTCTCCTCGTATAGGTTACTGCAAAATCCCATTTTATCATACTATTTTAATTCTATTCAAAATCTAAGGGATTGATTTTAACATACATGTCAATTTCTATGATAATTCCTATATGTACATGTTAATTTGTATTTATATTCTATTCAATGTCAATTTCAATTTCCATTTCAATTTCTTATTTTATTTCTATCTCCATTACCACATTAGAAATCGAAATAGAAACATCTAGACATACAATTGCTCAGTACATTGATGATCACAAGTTATTTAATTGATTGAGTTAACAAGTGGAAAAAGTCTACATTTCAACTACGGAATTTGTCGAAGGGTACCGATGTGCGAATTGACTATAACGACCTAGTTTTCAATGATCATTTTTTGACATGTGTGCCCTTTTACTACTTATTAAATCTCTCTGTACATAATTGGTTTCATTAAAAGAGTCAATTTCAATTTCTCTTCAATGTCACCTTCATATTTTGTCACATTGATTTCTTTGGACATCTCAATTTTTAATGAGCTTATTTTAAAGTTCATGTGAATTTCAAACACATTGATTTTAGTGTACATCTCAGTTCTAATTCTATTTCAATTTTGTTCCATTTCTAGCGCGTTGATTTCAATGTACGTGTGAAATTTAAACACATTGATTTCATGTACATTGCAATTTTTATTTTTATTTCTACTTCTATTCAATATTAATTTCAGTTTCTACTTGTAATTTTATTTCTATCCCCATTTACACCTTATATATTAAAATAGAAGGATATAATTTTGTAAATTACTCCTTGTATGGATTATTGCGACTTATATAAAGGATTATGAAAATAAGTCGTGAATCTTTACATGCCTACTTATTAACTAACTTTGCATATCATCGATTTCAGTGCAAATGTCAAATATCCATTTATGATTTCATTCAATGTCAATTTGAATTTCATTTCTCCATTCTGTTTCAATTTTTTTTGTCTACAAATTTTAATATATTAATTACAAAGTACATGTCAATTGTTATTTGTATTTATGGTACATAACTACATAATTGAGTATACATGCAAATTTCCAATAGATTGACTTTACATAACAGATTCCAGTGAAAAAGTCAATTTCAATTTCTCCTCAATGTCAACTTCAATTTTTATCACATTATTTTTGGTGTACATGTCAATTTCTGATGCAGTCATTTTAAAGTCGATGTAGATTTTTAACACATCGATTTCATTGTACATATCAGTGCTAATTCTATTTCAATTTTTTACAATTTGTAGCGCATTGGTTTCAATATATGTGCAAACTTTTAACACATTGATTTCATGTAAATTGCAATTTTAATTTTTGTTTCTATTCAGTATGGATTTCAATTCCGAATTTAAATTTCTAATTTTTATTTTATTTCTATCTCCATTTACACTTCATAAATTAAAATGGAAAAATACAATTATGTCAAATTCTCCTCGTATAGATTACTACGAAATCCCATTTTATCATACTATTTCAGTTCTATTCAAAATCTACCGCATTGTATTTTAACTTAAGTGTCAATTCCTATGACATTTTCTACATGTACATGTTAATTTCTATTTATATTCTATTTAGTATCAATTTCAATTTTAAATTTCTATTTCCATTTCTATTTCTTATTTTATATCTATCTCCACTACCACATTAGAATTTGAAACAAAAGCATATAGACTCATTACATATATTAGAATAATACTAATTTAGTTTAATGCTCATTCTTTAGCTGTTGCTAATTTTATTCTTTTAGCAGTTTCTTAGATGAAACTGATTCTTTACATAGAAACTTGATGTTTCTATCTTTGTAAATATCTCTGTATTATTATTGAGTATTGTTGCTCAATCAATTCATTGAATTCATTTGGAAATCCATATGATGACACCGAATCCTTGTGATTGGGTAAATATATGTAAATAAATAAATGAGAAATGTGAACAGTCATTGGGAGATGAACTGAATAGTCTCTCCCTCATGTATATAACAGACCTACTTGATTGAATGGATATACAAATCAGTTTTTGTTTTGTGGAGTCACTGCCTGGCCTGACATATTCTGTCATGAGTCTCGTTGTTGATCTCATTCATTTATTTATCAATTATATATATTACTCATCATATATGGATTTCGACTCTTTGTCCATATATTAGATATTCAATACATGAACTATTGTTCATTACAGTCTCCTAATCCTCCACAATCATATACATGATTGGGTTATTTTCCCGATCTAGATATGGTTGGATCTCATTCGCTAATAGAAAATTCGACGCCTTAACAACTTCCAGAATTTAAATAAATTATACATAGCAGTGAATCTGAATTTACAACTGAAGCCACAGAGAAATAAGCTGCTTAAGGCTTATTCAAATTAGATTAAAACACTGCAATAGCAGAATCCAAAATAAGAATTGAAATCTGAGTTTATCCTTCACAGCCTCAGTGAACAGTGGTGCATGGCTTATGTTAAGAGAACTATAGTTATCTTTATGGAGCAGGCTGATCCCAAACTGATCACAAGTGAGAAATTTTTAACTTCACAAACATAAAATACTAAATAGTAACGTTAAAAATGTTTGCTGGACATATGGTTAAGCATTTCATCAGTTATATTTTTGCATGCATACTTGGCAGTAATTCGTTGCTATTCTTTTGTACAGATTTTGTATGTTTTGGAGTATATTTTACATATTCTATTGATGGGAATTGAGGTGGAATTGAGATTAAATTTGTTAAGCTGCATTTTCTTGTTCTGTATATTTGTATTTGAGGGAAAGAAAAAACTTTTTTATACTCATATTGTGTCTAAAATTCAAATTTTCAGAAAGATGGTAATAACTGCTACATTTGATATAGATTTGTATTACGTTATTTCGTTTCTAGCATGGGATTTGTGTGTTGCTGGAGAAGGAATCTTTTAGTGTGACCAAAGACTCAATTATAAGGAGACAGAAGAAAGAGAGACAAGAAAATGCTTTTAAACATCATGTCATCAAGTAATGCCAAAACTTGGCAATTAGGCCATTTATGAAATACTTATAATTATCTGGCAAGATTTAGAAAACACAAAATACAGATCAACTTCCAAATCATATAGGGCTATTATTGGTGTTTTGTAACTATTTATAATCGTGCAATGTAGCTAGCAGCCCATGTCATTTCTACTGTTAAGTATATATGACCATAACATTCCCCCTACACCTGCTGGATATTGTGATTTTGGTTAGCCTCATCTGCAGTCGATCGGCAATGATAGTAGGCTCTTATGGGGCTGTTTAATACCTGCTGAGGACTGTCCTTCCTGTAATTTGACTGTCTTTGAAGAAGATAGTAAGAAACCAAAGCCATCTTTAGTCGGGGACCTTAAAACATAATTGATGATTTTCTCTCTTTTTTTTAGTAGAAACTACTATGTTATGCACATGGTTTGTGTCCAAATGGTTGGGTTTTTTACACATATTTTAGTATGATAGAGACACATATTTTCCTTTTTAGTAAAGGCAGTAACAAGATTGAAGAATAGTTGCAGATAATGGACTTCCAGAAATACTGATGTTTCTTTGTTCAGGAAATTGCAGTTTCTGCTTTTGAACAGATAATTTCAGATGAACTTCAAAAATCTAAGCAGTCATGTCATGGGGATAGTCGGAGTGCTTTTATTCCTGATAATGATGACGCACTGTGGGACTATGAACCATCAGAAGCAACCAGAAAACTTGATAAAGATGAGTATGAAGAGATTTTACTGGAAATGGAGCGGCTCCTTCATGATGATATTCAAGAAGAGCTAAAGCAAAGAGGTAAGTCAGTTAGAATTCTCTAGCTCACATTACCCCGGAGAAGATTTGGTGCTGTTTGGTTAGGCCGTTGTTCTACACCCTTTTCTAAAAGCATTGAGAATCTTAATTTCTACTCATCACCTAGTGTACACCTCTGGATATTTGAAGATGTTATTCTCCCATTCTTAGATTTGAATTTGAGAAAACCACATATTATATACTGCTCTTAGTCGTGCATTTCCCTCATCAGTAATAGTTTCTTTTGAAATGTGGTATAGTCCTGTTGGTCCCTGTTGAAAATTTTGTGAATCAGCCTGTGTATTAGTTTCTGTCTTTTGTGGTAAACATGTTATCTCTTTTTAGAATCTATTGCTGAATGCTTCCAAGAATATCATTCAGCAATCCTGATATTTTTTCTACCATCATCCCTATTTCTTTATTATTGGACTGTTGATTAAAGAGGTATGCCTTGAACTTTTCTCTGTTTTCTTGGCTGAAATTTGGTATTAGAATCATTGGTCAACAACATATCAACTTGCCTACCTTATGGTCCATAGATCTAAGGTTCTTATTATAGCAATCATTCCAAAACCCTATCCTGTTTCGGCTTGATTCACTTGCTAACTAGATCAGAGGTAAGGTTCTAAAAGGGTGGCCTTCCTTGAAAGCTGTTAACCACCAAAACTGGTAACCCCATAGGAGGAAATTTTTCTCCTACATTTGACAGCAAACTGGTCAGCCAGATAGCCAGCAGCCCTTGCCAACCACCATTAGACGATGATTTTCCATGCGCCTCTGCCACTTGCATCAGCCATATGGCTCTCACCATTCGGCATCATCATTTGGATGATGGTGGGATGCTATTTGAATTATACTTTGAAAGTTTGATCATTTTGCAATCAGGTGCTTATACTTGTTTGTTCTCGGCATTTGGTATAGGTAATGGAGTGATTTGGAAGATTGACATACGTTGGCCATAATTTTGGTCTCTCACCTTACCAGTGGGCGTTAATTTTTGACCCTAGTCCAACAGGGCCTCCCTTAAGGCCCTTTGGGTTATAGGAGGGGCACTACTTGGAAAGTCATATTATTGATAGTGTAGTTCTGTCTTCCCCTATGTCATACTTAACACCTTCCAGCTCACAATGCAAGCCCATATCTCACCTCCATTCTTCGGGTACAACTTGTCATTGGTTCTTGGCGATTTGGCACTCATATGTTCACATACATTGAGTAGGGCCCAAAAACTTTCCCTTGGGAGCTTGATGTAGCTCAAAGAAAAGGAAAGAGCATATCATGGCTACAACGAAACAAGAAAGAAAATGAAAATGCAAAAGATGGTTGGGAGATAAACATTAACATGTGGGCAAAAGCCTAGCATGAGCTTTACCTACCTCATATGGCCATCACTCGGTTCTTGAGCACATAATGTGATCTGAAATTGATCTAAGACAGTTAATTAAGGTATTACAGACTCATGCGCATGGATGTGCCTATGTTATTTTATGCAACGGATCGATAAGATTGCGAAATACACAGACATTGAAGCAGTTAGAGAAAACATAACTGACAAACATGTAAACACAACAAGTTTAATAAGGAGTTCACTCAATACTCTTGGGGTACATCTCCCGGTCCAACCTTCAGTGGTGGCCTCTTTATTATGTTTTCAAAGCAGAGATTTTACAATAGTGAGCTTAGTTTGAGTCTCACACAACAGACATAAATCAGTAGGACTGTACTTGGATCCCCCCCAAGTCTCTGGAGTACACAGACTCTCCTTACTGAAACTCAAACTCTATTGGTCACAGTACTATGAGCCCAATCTGACACTCATACATGACAGGTATATAGAGAGGAGTTCGCTTGAACCTCTCAAGCCTTCTCTGGAGTACACAGACTCTCTCTGGCTTTGTCCGGCTCAATGCTGCCTTTCGCTTTTGCAGGTTAGCTCGACTCCTTTTTTCTGCTCTTAGCTTTCTGCATCTAACTAACTCTGCCTGTTTCTCTGTTAGTTCGTGGCTTTTAAGCCAATTTGCTTTTCGACTGTTCGTTTCCGCTTCCCGACTTTTCGGTTCCCCTGTCTCTAACCCTTTGAATCCCTCTGTTTTGCGTAATCAATATTGCGTAACGCCTCACAAGGAGGTGGACACCTGTTTCATAACGAACTGAGTGTCAGTTCTCTTGGATGTCTTTCAAACGACCGTTTTTACCATTAACTCCAAGAATGCCCGCAAACACGTTCTTCTGCCAATGCATCGTCCACGTCGAACTTCAAATCTTATATAACTCTGCCCGTTTACCCTATCGAATCCAGTCATCCATCGGATTGCGTCTCTGCCGTCAATCTAGAGCTTTCAGATCCTGCGGTCATTGTTCATATCGGGCGGGTAAGTAACACAATGTTTACCCGTTCGATGTGAGCGGTTTTCTCTCTCTTCCGGCGAACGTGTGTCACTTGCTGTGTGGCATTGGGTGGGACTTGGTTGAAACCGCTTACCGCCTCGAAGCCCTTCCGATATCCTGCCGGTTTTGTGGGACCCCACCTTTGACAGAATCGACACGATATCCATTATGTTTATAACTTTTCGGATCCGGGTTGTTCGGGGCTTTTCCTTCTCTGAGGGGTTTGCCCGACGAAATGCGATTGGCGACCAAAAACCACCCCTGTTTCTCAAAAGGACCTCCCGTTTTGCCAATTCGTGATAGCGCGCGTTACCATGGATCAACGGTCTGCGCACTTGACCCAGGGTCCTCAGTGCTCCACGCTGTTCACAAATTACAACTGTTTCGAGGATATTATTGATAAACTCGTTCTTTGAAACTTTGGCATGAATTTACAGAGTTCATAAAAACTTAGGGAGTGTTTTAGGATCCAATTCGGATCACGACCTTCCCACTGAAAAATCTTTTGAACCACCACAATCAAGTGAGGGTATACATTCCTCGCTTGCCCAATTTCTATCCATTTTACACTGCTTGGTTTTGAACCTTTGAGCCCATTCCTGAGGTACTCAACATCCCCTTTGCGCATAGTTCTCACCTTTCTGTCCAGAACTGTATTTACCTGTAATTCATTAAGATTTTCAAGCAATAGATCATCAATGGAAGGCAATTGACTCTGCTCTTTGGGATCTTCAATCAATGAAGGTTCAAATAGTCTCAAGCTGTCTGCATTAACAACTGAGTAGATGTGCATGTAAGCTGACAAATCAAGGCGAAAAGCATTCTCACCAATTTTTTCAAGTATCTTGAAAGGTCCATACCTTATTGGCTTCAGCTTCTTACCTTCACCTTGCATTCTGTCTTTGTTGATATACAACAAGACTTGATCACCAACTTGGAAACTATGCTCAATCCGATGCTTATCATGCCTTGCCTTGTACTTGGCTTGGCTCTTTTCCAGCTGTTCCTGTACTGCCTAGTGAATCTCTTGGATTTGTTCAATGAACTTGGTTGCCTTGACCACATCACTGTGTCCATCAACCGCTATGTCTTTACCAAGACAAAATCTAAGGGAGACCTTGGTGTGAAACCAAAACAGGTCTCAAAAGGAGATCTCTATGTAGAAGAATGTTTAGCACGGTTGTAAGCATGCTGCACATAACATAAATGTTCATCCCAAAGCTTGGGATGCTTGCTGCAATAGCCTCCAAGCAACTGGATCATTGTCCTGTTGACCACTTCTGTTTGGCCATCTGTTTGTGGATGAAAGGCTGTGCTCTTCTTCACGCTGGTGTCCATCAATTCCCACAGACTTGACCAAAAATTCCCAACAAATAGGGAATCTCAATCAGATATAATGGAAGTGGGTAATCCAAAATGAAACCCATACATGCTGAAAGAACAACTTTGCTGTTTGTTCAGCTGTAATCTATTTGTTACAAGGTATTAAAATACACATTTTGTTGAACCTATCCACAATAACATATAAATAGTCATGACGTTTTCTAGATTTAGGCAGTTCCCCAACAAAGTCCATGGAAACACTTTCCCATGGATGAGAAGGAATTGGTAGTGGAGTGTACAAGCCTAGTTTTCTATTGCTGGGCTTGCTTTTAGCACAACATAGTACACCCTCTTACATATCTAGAAACTGTTTCATTCATTTTTGGCCAATAACAAAATCTTTGCAGCTGTGCAACTGTTTTACTTACACCAAAGTGACCTGATATTAGAGAAGTGTGTGTTTCTCGAATTATCTTTACTCTTTCAGTTTGGGGGATGCATAACTTTCCAAAATGATACAAGAGTTGGTTCTTAACATGATAATCCAATTCTTCTACTTGTTTGCCACGACTTAAAGTTGCATATACATCTTTAAAATCTATATCTTGAGCATACTGTTCAATATAGCTTTCATGCAATACTAAATTATGCTTAAGTATAGTAGATGCGTTTATGATTGGTTTGGTCAACATACCTGCAACTTTATTGTGTATGCCCTTTTTATCTTTGATGACAAGATGAAACTGTTGTAGAAAACCCATCCACCTATAGTGTCTTGATTGCTGCAACTTAGTTTGGGAGTGTAAATATTGAAGTGGTTGATGATCAATATGTATAACTGTCTTTTTGCCCTTTAAATAATGTTTCCACTTTTTCACACTCTATACTAATGCATACAATTCCTTATCATATGTGGGATAATTAACTACTGCAGAATTAAATGTCTCAGAATGATAACATTATGGGTTTACCGTGTTGCATCAACACTGCTCCCATGGCATAGTCACTGGCATCTGTTTCAATCTCAAATGGTCTTTGAAGATCGGGCAGTGCTAGTACTGGGGCTGTACTAATTTTTTCTTTTAAGGTGTCGAAGGCTTTCTGCTGTTTGCCTCCACACTGAAACACCTTGTTCAATCCGGTTAAAGCATGTAAGGGAGCTACAATCATAGGAAAAGTTAGCAATAAACTTTCTCCAATACTGCTCTTCTCCTAAGAAGCTTCTAACTTCTGTAGCAGATTTGGGTTTAGGCCAGTTTATAATGACTGCAACCTTAGAGGGATCTATCTTCAATTCACCATCCCCTACAATTTGACCCAAATAATTCAAAGATGTTTTGCCAAATTCACATTTTGAGAGCTTAACATAGAGATTTTCTCTTTTCAAAACATGTAGAGTCTGCTTGACATGCTTCAAATGTTCTTCCCATGTTTTACTAAATATAAGAATGTCATCTAAATATACAATGACAAAATCATCAACAAAAGGCTTGCGTACATCATTCATTACTCTCATGAAGGTATCAGGAGCATTAGTTAAGCCAAAAGGCATTACTAACCACTCATACAATCCTTGCTTTGTTTTGAAAGCAGTCTTCCATGCATTTTGCTTTGCAACTCTGACCTGATGGTAGCCACTATGCAAATCCAACTTGGAAAAATAAACAACTTCTTTTAACTGATCTAATAGATCATCTATGTGAGGAAGGGGATAACGATTTTTTATTGTTATCTTATTCAGTGCTCAATAATCAATGCACATTCTCCATGAGCCATCTTTCTTTCTACAAACAATTGGAACCCACATGGTGGATGTTCTAGGTCTAATAAAACCCTTTCTCCGAGCAGCTCATGTATCCTGCTTCTCTTGTTTCTGCATTCTCTAAAAGCGGACAAGCCTGTACATTCCGATGTTAGGCAATGGAGCATCTTGCTACAAATTAATATCATGTACTATTTCCTTTTGGGGTGGCAGACTTTTAGGTTCTTGAAATAGTATATCATATTCTGAAACAACTTTTTCTAAACCAGCGTGCTGTTTAGCATTACAACCCTCAAATATACTGGTTTTATTAGGTTTCTTTTCGTTTACAACCATTAGTAAAAATTGTTTGCATGAATTTACAATTCTTTTCATCTGCCCTGAGTTTATGAGAGTATAATTATTCTTGAGTTTATGAGCTCTTACAAAATGTTCGATTCCATCTTTAACAAGTTGATATTTGTTTTCAGCTCTATAGAAAATAGCTTTCCTATCGTACAAATAAGGACTTACTAAAACAATTCCACATATGTCCAAAGGAACTATATCTAACTCAACCTCATCTACAATTACTGACCCAAAAGAAAACTTAAGTTTACATTGTCTAGTCACTTGTAGCTTTGCTTTATCACATAACCAACCTAATGGATATGACTTCTTGTGAGGTGTGGTTAATAATCCCAACTTCTTTACAATTGCTTCAAAAATTAAATTTACTTGTGAGCCACTATCAAACAAAGTATCAATCTTTTGATGCTTGAAAATAACTCGTATATGAAAAAGCTCATGCCTTTTCCTCTCATTTTCTTCATTTTCAGTAGATTGTGCAGAATTATTAGTAGATGCTTAAGAATTTTTACCTTTTATAACTCTCGCTGCGATTGTTGTTTCATCTCCCGAGTCTGACCCCAAATCCTTTTGAATAGCTGCAGTAGTCTTCTTCTTTTTGCCATTGAACTTCTTGGGTCTCAGCTCCGGATGTAGAATTTAGCAATGTTCATCATCATGTCCATCCTTCTTGCAGTGAGTGCATGAAGGCTTGGTCTTTTGTACAACATTTGTCTTCCTCTCTTTCCATTTCTGTTTTCTCTTTTCCTTGCTTTGATTTGCAGTGGGTTTTGATGATCCCCCAACTTCTGGGTTCACATTCTTGCCTCTAGCGTCTAGATGTTTAGCCTGAACAGATACTTCATCTATGCTAACGGGATTAAACATGAGAATGGTGTGCTTTAAATAGCTGTGTAGACCACCTATATACTTCAACAGAGTTTCAGGTGAGTCCAAAGAAATTCCTAGAATCAAAGCTCTCTTTCTAAATTCTTGAGTGTAGCCTTGTACACTTTGCCATTTTAATTGGCGAAGAGTTTGCCAACTCATCATGGCTTGCTGCATATAAGCTAGTGGATAGAATTTCTTTTTAATTGCAAAAACAAATTCACTCTAGACAAAAAGAATTTTACCATGCTTCTTCATGTCAGCGTGTATCCTGCCTTCCCACCATACCAAGGCGGTGCCTCCAAGGCATAGGCTGGCCAACTGAATCTTACTTTTGTCTGAATCAATGCTCTGCGCTTTGCAATACACATCAATTTGTCTAATCCAATTATCCAGCTTCTTTGCATTCAACTCTCCATCATATATCGACAAATCAAATTTAACATCTAATTTAATCAAAGATGTTTTCTTTTTATTTTCAGGGCTATTAGGAGGTGTGGGCAACTTTTCTTCTTTCCCTTTTCCTTTAGAATGGTCATGGAGGAGAGATTCTTCTACTCCTTTATTTTGTTTGGAGTTTGCTGAATCTTCTTCTCTACCTTTCTTAAATTCTCTATACATTTCCTCCACCATGGCTCTCATGGTGATGAAACTATCCATGAATTGGGAGTCTGATTCCAAGGGACTTTCTTCTGAAATTTTCCTCTTAGGGTAGACTCTTCCAATTTCTGGGTTAGCTTCAACCAACTCTCCTTCTCCTAATTTGAGCTTTGTCCTAGTTAGCATTCAACAACAAAATCCAACACAAGCTTGTCTAACCTTAACAACCTAGAGCTCTGAAACCACTTGATCTGAAATTGATCCAAGACAATTAATTAAGGTATTACAGACTCATGTGCATGGATGTGCCTATGTTATTTTATGCAACGGATCGATAAGATTGCGAAATACATAGGCACTGAAGCAGTTAGAGAAAACATAACAGACAAACATGTAAACACAAGAAGTTTAATAAGGAGTTCACCAAATACTCCTGGGCTACGTCTCCTGGTCCAGCCTTCAGTGGTGGCCTCTCTATTATGTTTTCAAAGTAAAGTTTTTACAATAGTGAGCTCGGTAGGACTATACTTGGATTCCCCCCAAGTCTCTGGAGTACACAGACTCTCCTTACTGAAACTCGACCTCTATTGGTCATAGTAGTATGAGCCTAATCTGAGACTCATACATGACAGGTATATACAGAGGAGTTTGCTTGAACCTCTCAAGCCTTCTCTGGAGTATATAGACTCTCTCTGACTCTCTCTGGCTCTGTCCGGCTCGATGCTGCCTTTCGCTTCTGCAGGTCAGCTTGGCTCCTTTTTTCTGCTCTTAGCTTTCTGCATCTAACTAACTCTGCCTGTTTCTTTGTCAGTTCGTGGCTTTTAAGTCAATCTGCTTTCTGACTATTCGTTTCCGCTTCCTGGCTTTCCGGTTCCCCTGCCTCTGTCCGTTTGAATCCCTCTGTTCTGCGTAATAAATACTACGTAACGCCTCATAGGGAGGTGGCCACCTGTTTCATAACGAATTGAATGTCAGTTCTTTTGGACGTCTTTGAAACGATCGTTTTTACCGTTAACTCCAGGAATGGCCACGAACACGTTCTTCTGCCAACGCATCGTCCAGTTGGACTTCAAATCTTATACAACACCTTTCTATTTACCACATCGAATCCGGTCATCCATCGGATTGTGTCTCTGCCATCGATCTGGAGCCTCCATATCCTATGATCATCGTTCATATCGGGTGGGTAAGTAACACAACGTTTACCTGTCCAATGTGAGCAGTTTTCTCTCTTTTTCGTCGGACGCGTGTCACTCGCTGTGTGGCATCAGGCGGGACTTGGTTGAAACTGCTTACCGCCTTGAAGCCCTTCCGATATCCTGCCGATTTTGTGGGACCCCGCCTCTGACGGAATCGACGCGATATCTGTTATGTTTTATAACTTTTTGGGTCCGTGTCGTTCATGGCTTTTTCTTCTTTGAGGGGTTTGTCGAGGTTTCTAATTGCATATCAGAAACCACCCCCGTTTCTCAAAAAGACGTCCTGTTTTGCCAATTAGTGACAACGCGCGTTACCATGGGCCAACGGTCTGCGCACTTTACTGAGGGTCCTCGTTGCTCCGCGCTGTTCACAAATTACAACTGTTTCAAGGATATTTCTGATAAACTCGTTCTTTATAAGACTTTGAAACTTTGGCATGAATTTATAGAGTTCATAAAAACTTAGAGAGTGTTTTAGGATCCAATTCGGATCATAATGCTCATGTTATCACAAAATCTAGCAAGGCCCCAAGGGGGGGAAACCTGCGGGACAATAACTAGACTAAGTGACAACAATGGGACAATGGCCCACTGTCACCACAACCAAGGTCCCTGTGAAAATTCCTACACTGAAGGAACCCCTATTGCAGCAGATCTGAAACTACTTCACCTAAATTTTTAAATTACATTCATCAAGTTATTCTTCTGAATACTAAAGCAAATTACTTCTGCAGCCTACACTAATTTAATATTTGATCTCATGAAACAGAGAACAGAGGAAAGAACAAGATACATAGGGCACACTTATTTTTGGACACAAAAGTCCTCAGGAAAAACCAGTAAGGGAACCAGAAAACTGGTGTAACAGTTTTGAGGGTTTATTATTATGCATGGGAAATATCTGAAGACAAATTTAGGATGCTCATCTAGCAATCCTTTATAGAGAAAATAATGATGGAAAATCTGAGTGAGTTTTACCTCACTTCACCTGGCAGAATTCCGGTTGATCTGGCA
>APFE031292795.1:106807-135508 GCA_000404065.3 Pinus taeda
AATTAACATGTACATGTAGGAATTGTCATAGAAATTGACATGTATGTTAAAGTCAAATTGAAATAAAAATAAAAATTACAATGCACATGAAATCAATGTGTTAAAATTTCACACGTACATTGAAATTAATGCAGTAGAAATTAACATGTACATGTAGGAATTGTCATAGAAATTGACATGTATGTTAAAGTCAAATTGAAATAAAAATAAAAATTACAATGCACATGAAATCAATGTGTTAAAATTTCACAGGTACATTGAAATCAATGTGCTAGAAATTGAACAAAACAGAGATAGAATTAGAACTGAGATGTACGCTAAAACCAATGTGTTTGGAAATCACGTGAACTTGAAAATAAGCGCATTAAAAATTGAGATGTCCAAAGAAATCAATGTGACAAAATATGAAGGTGACATTGAAGAGAAATTGAAATTGACTCTGATAATGAAACCAATTATGTACCGAGAGAGCTAACAAGTAGTCGAAGAGCACACATGTCAGAAAACGATCATTGAAAACTAGGTCTTATGGTTAGACCGCACCTCAGTACCCTTGCACAAATTCCGTAGTTGACATGTAGACTTTTTCCACTCGTTAACTCAATCAATTAAATAACTTGTGATCATCAATGTATTGAGTAATAGTATGTCTAGATGTTTCTATTTCGATTTCTAATGTGTTAATGGAGATAGGAATAAAATAAGAAATACAAATGGAAATACAAATTTGAAATTGAAATTGACATTCAATAGAATATAAATACAAATTAACATGTACATGTGGGAACTGTCATAGAAATTGACATGTATGCTAAAATCAAATCGAAATAAAAATAAAAATTCCAATGCACATGAAATCAATGTGTTAAAATTTCACACGTACATTGAAATTAATGCAGTAGAAATAACATGTACATGTAGGAATTGTCATAGAAATTGACATGTACCTTAAAATCAAATTGAAATAAAAATAAAAATTACAATGCACATGAAATCAATGTGTTAGAATTTCACAGGTACATTGAAATCAATGTGCTAGAAATTGAACAAAACTGAGATAGAATTAGAACTGAGATGTACACTAAAACCAATGTGTTTGGAAATCACGTGAACTTTAAAATAAGCTCATTAAAAATTGAGATGTCCAAAGAAATCAATCTATCAAAATATGAAGGTGACATTGAAGAGAAATTGAAATTGACTCTGTTAGTGAAAGCAATTATGTACCGAGAGAGTTAACAAGTAGTCGAAGAGCACACATGTCAGAAAACAATCATTGAAAACTAGGTCTTATGGTCAATTCGTACCTCAGTACCCTTGGACAAATTCCGTAGTTAACATGTTGACTTTTTCCACTAGTTGACTCAATCAATTAAATAACTTGTGATCATCAACGTACTAAGTAATTCTATGTCTAGATGTTTCTATTTCGATTTCTAATGTGGTAATGGGGATAGGAATAAAATGAGAAATAGAAATGGAAATTGAGATTTGAAATTCAAATTGATATTGAATAGAATATAAATACAAATTAACATGTACATGTAGGAATTGTCATAGAAATTGACATGTACATTAAAATCAAATTGAAATAGAATTAAAAATTGTAATGTACATGAAATCAATGTGTTAAAATTTCACACATCCATTGAAATCAATGCGGTAGAAATTGAACAAAACTGAAATAGAATTAGAACTGAGATGTACACTAAAATCAATGTGTTTGAAAATCACATCAACTTTAAAATAGGCTCATTAAAAATTGAGATGTCCAAAGAAATCAATCTGACAAGATATGAAGGTGACATTGAAGAGAAATTGAAATTGACACTTTTAATGAAACCAATTATGTACAGAGAGAGTTAACAAGTAGTGAAAGAGCACACATGTCAGAAAATGATCATTGAAAACTAGGTCTTATGGTTAAACCACACCTCAATACACTTGGACAAATTCCATAGTTGACATGTAGACTTTTTCCACTCGTTAACTCAATCAACTAAATAACTTGTGATCAATCAATGTATTGAGTAATAGTATGTCTAGATGTTTCTATTTCGATTTCTAATGTGGTAATGGAGATAGGAATAAAATAGGAAATACAAATGGAAATACAAATTTGAAATGGAAATTGACATTGAATAGAATATAAATACAAATTAACATGTACATGTAGGAATTGTCATAGAAATTGACATGTACGTTACAATCAAATTGAAATAAAAATAAAAATTCCAATGCACATGAAATCAATGTGTTAAAATTTCACACGTACGTTGAAATTAATGCAGTAGAAATTAACATGTACATGTAGGAATTGTCATAGAAATTGACATGTACGTTAAAATCAAATTGAAATAAAAATAAAAATTACAATGCACATGAAATCAATGTGTTAGAATTTCACAGGTACATTGAAATAAATGCGCTATAAATTGAATAAAACTAAGATAGAGTTAGAACTGAGATGTACACTAAAACCAATGTGTTTGAAAATGACGTGAACTTTAAAATAATCTCATTAAAAATTGAGGTGTCCAAAGAAATCAATGTGACAAAATATGAAGGTGACATTGAAGAGAAATTGAAATTGACTCTTTTAATGAAGCCAATTATGTACAGAACGAGTTAACAAGTAGTCAAAGAGCACACATGTCAGAAAACGATCATTGAAAACTAGGTCTTATGGTCAATTCGCACCTCAACACCCTTGGACAAATTCCGTAGTTGACATGTTGACCTTTTCCACTAGTTGACTCAATCAATTAAATAACTTGTGATCATCAGCGTACTAAGTAATTCTATGTCTAGATGTTTCTATTTCGATTTCTAATGTGGTAATGGGGATAGGAATAAAATGAGAAATAGAAATGGAAATTGAAATTTGAAATTGAAATTGACATTGAATAGAATATAAATACAAATTAACATGTACATGTAGGAATTGTCATAGAAATTGACAGGTACGTTAAAATCAAATTGAAATAAAAATAAAAATTGCAATGCACATTAAATCAATGTGTTAAAATTTCACACGTGCATTGAAATCAATGCGCTAGAAATTGAACAAAACAGAAATAGAATTAGAATTGAGATGTACACTAAAATCAATGTGTTTGAAAATCACATGAACTTTAAAATAAGCTCGTTAAAAATTGAGATGTCCAAAGAAATCAATGTGACAAAATATGAAGGTGACGTTGAAGAGAAATTGAAATTGACTCTTTTAATGAAACCAATTATGTACATAGGGAGTTAACAAGTAGTCAAAGAGCACACATGTCAAAAAATGATCATTGGAAACTAGGTCGTTATGGTCAATTCGCACCTCGGTACCCTTGGACAAATTGTGTAGTTGACATGTAGACCTTTCCGACCATTAACTCAATCAATTAAATAAATTGTGATCATTAATGTACTGAGTAATTGTATCTCTAGATGTTTCTATTTCGATTTCTAATGTGGTAGTGGAGATAGAAATAAAATAAGAAATAGAAATGGAAATAGAAATTTGAAATCGAAATTGACTATAAATAGAATATAAATACGAATTAACTTGTATATGTAGGAATTGTCATAGAAATTGACATGTACGTTAAAATCAAATTGAAATAAAAATAAAAATTGCAATGTACATGAAATCAATGTGTTAAAATTTCACACGTACATTGAAATCAATGCACTAGAAATGGAACAAAACTGAAATAGAATTAGAACTGAGATATACACTAATATCAATGTGTTTGAAAAGCAAATGAACTTTAAAATAAGCTCATTGAAAATTGAGATGTCCAAGGAAATCAATGTAACAAAATATGATGGTGACATTGAAGAGAAATTGAAATTGACTCTTTTAATTAAACCAATTATGTACAGAGAGAGTTAACAAGTAGTCAAAGAGCACACATGTGAGAAAATGATCATCGAAAACTAGGTCCTTATGGTCAATTTGCACCTCGGTACCCTTGGACAAGTTCCTTTAGTTGACATGTAGACTTTTTCCACAAGTTAACTCAATCAATTAAGTAACTTGTGATCATCAATGTACTAAGAAATTGTATGTCTAGATGTTTCTATTTCGATTTCTAATGTGGTAATGGAGATAGAAATAAAATAAGAAATAGAAATGGAAATAGAAATTTGAAATTGAAATTGACATTGAATAGAATATAAGTACGAATTAACATGTACATGTAGGAATTGTCATAGAAATTGACGTGTATGTTAAAATCAAATTGAAATAAAAATAAAAATTGCAATGTACATGAAATCAATGTGTTAAAATTTCACGCGTACATTGAAATCAATGCGCTAGAAATTGAACAAAACTGAAATAGAATTAGAACTGAGATGTACACTAAAATCAATGTGTTTGAAAATCACAAGAAACTTTAAAATAAGCTCATTAAAAATTGAGATGTCCAATGAAATCAATGTGACAAAATATGAACGTGACATTGAAGAGAAATTGAAATTGACTCTTTTAATGAAACCAATTATTTACAGAGAGAGTTAACAAGTAGTCAAAGAGCACACATGTCAGAAAACGATCATTGAAAACTAGGTCGTTATGGTCAATTCGCACCTCGATACCCTTGGACAAATTTCGTAGTTGACATGTAGTCTTTTTCCACACGTTAACTCAATCAATTAAATAACTTGTGATCATCAACATACTGAGTAATTGTATGTCTAGATGTTTCTATTTCGATTTATAATCTGGTAATGGATATAGAAATAAAATAAGAAATAGAAATTTGAAATTGAAATTGGCATTGAATAGAATATAAGTACAAATTAACATGTACATGTAGGAATTGTCATAGAAATTGACATTTAGGTTAAAATCAAATTGAAATAAAATTAAAAATTGCAATCTACATAAAATCATTGCGTTAAAATTTCACGCGTACATTGAAATCAATGCGCTATAAATTGAACAAAACTGAAATAGAATTAGGACTGAGATGTACACTAAAATCAATGTGTTTGAAAATGACATGAACTTTAAAATAAGCTCATTAAAAATTGTGATGTCCAATGAAATCAATGTGACAAAATATGAAGGTGACATTGAACAGAAATTGAAATTGACTCTTTTACTGAAACCACTTATGTATAGAGAGAGTTAACACGTAGTCAAAGAGCACACATGTCAGAAAACGATCATTGAGAACTAGATCGTTATTGTCAATTCGCACCTCGGTACCCTTCGACAAATTCCATAGTAGACATGTAGACTTTTTCCACTCCTTTACTCAATCAATTAAATAACTTGTGATCATCAACGTACCAAGTAATTGTATGTCTAGATGTTTCTATTTCAAAAAAACTTATAGAATTAGAACTGAGATGTACACTAAAAACAATGTGTTTCAAAATCACATGAACTTTAAAATAAGCTCATTAAAAATTGAGATGTCCAGAGAAATCAATGTGACAAAATATGAAGGTGACATTGAAGAGAAATTGAAATTGAATCTTTTAATGAAACCAATTATGTACAGAGAGAGTTAATAAGTAGTCAAAGAGCACACATGTCAGAAAATGATCATTGAAAACAAGGTCGTTATGGTCAATTCGCACCTCAGTACCCTTGGACAATTTCCGTAGTTGACATGTAGACTCTTTCCACTCGTTAACTCAATCAATTAAATAACTTGTGATCATCAATGTACTGAGTAATTGTATGTCTAGATGTTTCTATTTCTATTTCTAATGTGGTAACGGAGATAGAAATAAAATAAGAAATAGAAATGGAAATAGAAATTTGAAATTGAAATTGACATTGAATAGAATATAAATACAAATTAACATGTACATGTAGGAATTGTCATAGAAATTGACATGTACATTAAAATCAAATTGAAATAAAATTAAAAATTGCAATGTACATGAAATCAATGTCTTAAAATTTCACACGTACATTGAAATCAATGCGCTAGAAATTGAACAAAACTGAAATACAATTAGAACTGAGATGTACACTAAAATCATTGTGTTTGAAAATCACATGAACTTTAAAATAAGCTCATTAAAAATTGAGATGTCCACAGAAATCAATGTGACAAAATATGAAGGTGACATTGAAGAGAAATTGAAATTGACTCTTTTAATGAAACCAATTATGTATAGAGAGAGTTAACGAGTATTCAAAGAGCACACATGTCAGAAAACGATCATTGAAAACTAGGTCTTATGGTCAATTCGCACCTCAATACCCTTGGACAAATTCCATAGTTGACATGCAGACTTTTTCCACTCGTTAACTCAATCAATTAAATAACTTGTGATAATCAATGTACTGAGTAATTGTATGTCTAGATGTTTCTATTTCGATTTCTGATGTGGTAATGGAGATAGAAATAAAATAATAAATAGAAATGGAAATAGAAATTTGAAATTGAAATTGAAATTGAATAGAATATAAATACAAATTAACATGTACATGTAGGAATTGTCATAGAAATTGACATGTTCTATTCAATGTGCTTAGTGAACTTCCGTCTAGATATATGCTTCGCAGTCAACATATGGTTGAACCTCACCACATACATTGGATTGGTGCCAAGAATCTCTTGAGATATTTCCGTGGCACAATTACTTATGGGTTAAGATACACTGCCAGATATTAGAGACTACGTGGATATATTGATGTTGATTGGGCAGGCAATGTGGTGGACCGTAAGAGCACTTTCGAGCGTTGTTTCTCCTTGGGATCTACTTCGATATCCTGGATGAGCAGGAAGCAGAATTCTGTGGCTTTGAGTGCCCAATCCTATGTGACAACTAGAGTGGGATTTGTTTGTCAGAGAATCCTGTATTTCATGATCGCTCCAAGCATATCGATATCAGGTACCACTATATTCAGCGAGGAGCAATAAGGCTCCAACATATCGGTATAGATGAAAAAGTCACCGACATTCTGACAAAGCCCCTAGGAAAGGTCAAATTCTTGACTTTCCAAGAACAACTTGGTGTTGTTCAAAGACCCTTTGATGAGGGTCCTATATGATGTATTGAGCTCTGGGAGCTCCAGGGGGGCACGGGGTACTTCTTGGAGCGACATATAACCACAGGGTGACTCACCATCCCCTGGTGGTGTACATGCACAAGGTAAAAGAATCAAAACTTTCCCTGTGACACCCCTTGGCAACTATGTAGCATGATGATTAGTTCTCCTGTGAGATCTAGATGGTGTGTTCTCCATGATGATTGTTTAGCAGGACGGTTAGTTCTCCTGTGAGGTCTGGATGATGTGTTCTCCAAGACGATTATGTAGTAGGATGATTAGTTCTCCTATGAGGTCTGGATGGTGTGTTCTCCATGACGATTGTGTAGCAGGATGATTAGTTCTCCTGTGAGGCCTAGATGATGTGTTCTCCATGGCGATTGTGGACAAGATGATTCGCTCTCTTGTGGGACAGGATGATTCGCTCTCCTGTGGATAGGATTGATTAGTTCTCCTGTGGAGGCATCCTACCCATGCAATCTGGAACTCATGGGAAGTACCTCTCATCTGATCAACGAGCAGGGAAATGAGGATAGGGATCATAGTAGTACCGATCGATGCATCATTGTATCTACCGTACTCCCTATGCTAGGATGACCTTCATTGATCTGGGATCAGTGATACTGGTCTGGGACCAGTGGTAGGAGTTGGACCCACTATGACACTGACTTCGGGTCGATTGAGGACTAGTCTGGGACCAATGGTACACACTCTGAGACTGACTTTGAGTCAATGAAGGATGATACTGGTCTGTGACTAGTGGTAGGAGTTGCACCCACTATGACACTGACTTCGGATCAGTTGAGAACTGGTCTATAACCAGTGGTACACACTCTGAGACTGACTTTGAGTCAGTGGAGGATGGTATGATACATCCTCGATCATTTCTTCCTCTTGATAATTCGGACAAAGCATAGCAGAGCAAAACAAAGCAAGGCAGAGCAAATCAGAAGAGAGCAAAGCAGGCAGAATAAAGCAGAGAAGGGTAGGGGTCACGCTATACAGGGCAGTGCATTTGATGGATGAATAGTAGTGACCGACAGACGAATTGTAGATGGAGTTCTCCCTAGTTGAGAGCGAGTGTTAAAATTGGCAACTAGGGCCAAACTCCATGAGGGTCATCTTATTCATGGCTGATAATATCTTTACTAGATTCCTCTCGTCGAGAGGTGTAGGATTGATCTAAATATCATCCGATTCTGATAAGTATTGATGGAGATATGAATTTATTTTGATTATGTAATAATTATCAAGCCGACCAGCAACTCATGTAGGCTCAGAAGCCCAACAAACGCATCTATTCATCATCAACATTTATGTATAAATACAGGAGGTCTTTTCCTCATTTGAGTGCACTTATTTCATCACATCTCTCTCTCTCTCTCTCTCTCTCTCTCTCTCTCTCTCTCTCCTGCGCAGAAAAGAGGCTCTTCTCCTACTATGTAGAAGGAGACTCTTCTCTCGCACGTGTGGAAGGAAGATGCAAAATTTAGGGCTGCAACTGCAAATCTAAAGTTTGATCAGCGTTGACCATCAGATCTCCTCCTTTGAATTGCATTGTAGGTCCATCTGGACCTCCCCTGAAGGCCGCATTTTTTAGTGGTGGAATCAAGTCGATCTGACGGTCGGTTTGGAAAATATCGACTACCCTAGTTTTGATGATGAAGCCACTAATGTTGACGTTGTTGATCTAGGGTTTGCTACTACTGATATAAATAAAATTTATTGTACTATTTCTCTCTACTGAATTATTGAAGATAAAAGAAGATTTGATCAAAGGGTTTCCCCACACATTGTGGGGTTTGTCCTTGGCTAGCCGCCACATCTTATGTCTCTTACCTTGGCTTGTTTTCTGTTGATCGTTTAATGTTCTATCTGCACTTATGTACATGTGATTGCTAATCTATGAATAATAATAAGAAAGAAATGTAAATTTCTCTAAGCATAGAACATACCATAACTTAACAAAGAGCTCAAACCAAGAGCCAAGAGCCCTCCAAGAGCCAGAGCTTCAAGAGCCAGGGAATGACATGGTGTCTAAACCCACTGTTTTTGTGTAAAACAATAAGATTTGAGCCAAGAGCTTGTAAAAGGGCCTGCCATAATTCCAGAGAACCTAGTCAAGTTGACTAGAGCTCAAGGAGACGTAGCCCAAGAGTTTTGGGTGAACTCCAGATTAAATTATTGTCTTATGTGCTTGTTTTACTGCTGTATTATTTATTGTTGTATGTATCTATAGATCAGTTTCAACACATTAATTTACAGCACCTGAATAATTTAAAACAAATACCAGCATACACCTATAGTTTCAAGCATTTCTTAATTTTGCATTGGTTAATCAATAAGACTTGGGAATATTTAAGATTTGAAAGTGGGAGAGGTTCTTGTAAGTTCGACAAGAAGCCTAAGTGCCCCATTTTCAGATCAATCGTATATATTGAAGTCATGTTGGAGGAATTTGGAGCATCGAACCAAGTCTTTCAAGATCTGAACTAGCAAAGTGCGAGTTGTTGATTAGCCTGCAAGGTGGGTGGATGTAGTCGTATCTTGGGTGAAGACCTCCTATATAGCCAGGTCGGGTTTGGGTGCAAGTCCTGTCGGGTGAGTCGTGTTGTGCGTCGAGTTTGGGTCGTGTCGTGTACAATTCAGAGTTCAGGCTGTGCGGGTTGGGCAAGTCGTGTAGAAGACCCATATCTATGTGAAGGTGTTGAATGAGTCGTGGAGGTCGTGTAGAAGAAGTAGGTCATTCGGGCGGGTCATTTAGGTGAGGTCGTTCAGTCAGGTCATTCAGGCTGAACATGCAGGCAAAATTGTGTAGAACGGGCATAACATGTCAGCGGCAGGGCACTTGGGCAGGGTCGTGCATAATTGACATGGTGTGCTAGAGCACGGTAGGGTGTCTGGGCAGGACGAGTTGAACGACTGAACATTAGTAAAACTGAAAATTGGGGTTCCCAGCAGCAAGTGCAATATTTGTGTGAAGGCAGTGTGGGAAGCATTGGGCAGTAACACAGTAGAGTCACAGGTGTGGGAAGTGAGCTGCACGGTTTGGGAAGAACCTTGAGGCAAGTTCCTGGTGCAACCAAGCAACTGCCTACATGTTGTAAACTTGTAAAATATACTTGTATTATATTTCGAAGAATTTGTATATATTGTTGGGCAGACTTTACGGGAGTTTCCCCTCCCAAGTATATGTGTATAGTTTGTTATGATTTTTGTTGCTTATTGATGAAATATTAATTGAAGAAGATATAATGAGTGTTTATTCCACTGCATTGTGAACACTTAGTGAAGAAATTGGTTAAGTGTTGAAATAGGCATAGACCGTGTACTCAAGTATTGGTGAAAAGAAAAAGTATTGTAGTGTCGCACTCGCCTATAAGTAGTTGGAAGACTACCACTAGGATAGGGGTGTGACAAATGGTATCAAAGCTTGATTCAGGGTGAATCGAACTTGATTTGAAATTGTAAAGCAAAGGCTGTTTTGCAAAAAATGGGCTTTACAGAGATTTTGAGTTTTGAATATTGGCAGAGGCACACCATGGGGTCGAGTCAAGTTGAACAAAGTCCACTTGCAGAATTGAAATATATTAAACGAAGATTGATGGAATTGATGGAAGAATTTTGTGTTACGAGAGAGGCTCTCCGTGCATTGGCTAAGTGATCTCCGACATGAATAGAAGTGAATTCTATCAACTCATGGGGGAAGTGGACCATATGGAAGCAAAAATGAGAAAGTTGGAGGAAGAGCAATGTGTGCTTTAGAAGAACGCAACCGAGATTGAAGCAAAACTGACTCTTGAGGAAGAGCAGGTCGTAGTTGTTACTCATGTTGAGGAGGAAGCCACAACATATAATGAAGAGGAGCTTGGTGGGGTGGAGCCTACTATAGCTTAACCAAAGTTAGAGGATGTTGCAAATGTGACAACAAAAGAGGAAGAACTTGTGGTGATTGAACTAGCCCAAGTTGAGTCAAATTTGTGCACAAGGTAGACATTGATGATGTGAGGCACTCACATGGAGAGACCTCATGAAGATGTAGGTATTATTGTTACTTATGTTTTATTGGAGCTTTTGGAGGATGGGCCATATAGAAAGATGGGCAAAGGGAGTTTCCCAATGCAATGGACAACCTTACCATGGATGAATATGATGAGACCTTGTGCATTAAGGCATGGAACATGGACTGTTGCAGGACTTGTTGGGGCAATTTGTGACCTTAAAGCACAAGGTGCAAAGTCTCGTGACAAGGTAGGAACATGACGAGCTTTGTGATGGATGAGTCATGCTTAGTTAGCCATATGGAGAATTGGCTAAGTTCCCAACATGACTCATAGACAGATTGGAGAGAGGGCACACCAGAGTTATGATGACATTATACTTGGGTGGACTTCTTCATGGCTAAGACCAAGAGGCAATCTTGGTGGACCTTTAGTGGGGGAGGTAGAGACGATGGAAGGAACTTGTGATATGATGTGATATGAGATTTGAGTGACC
This sequence comes from Pinus taeda, assembly GCA_000404065.3. Classification (NCBI taxonomy): domain Eukaryota; kingdom Viridiplantae; phylum Streptophyta; class Pinopsida; order Pinales; family Pinaceae; genus Pinus; species Pinus taeda. The sequence goes on from APFE031292795.1 coordinate 118,317, forward strand.
AAGGGCACTAAACTTGGTTGAGGACGAGGATGTGATGACTGAAGTTGTGATGAATCTACTAAGATAGATTGATAGTTGGAGTCATGGACATCAAGTTAGATAGATGGATCATGGAAGACTTCTTGCAGGGACATTATGTAGGAGCACTAATAAAGATGTCACTTATGGGCATCCAAGGAAAAGTGCCAAGGGAGGGATGTTGTGTGGATGGACTTGTTGATGCAACATGGAGACATTTTTGCAGATGATCTTATGGGGATGTTGTGCACATTTGTACAACAAGAGCATGGTTGGTTTTATGGGCAACCTATGAGAGTATTCATACGACCAAGAGAGCAGAGGCATCTGGCGATAACATTTGAGACCAATTCAAGCATGCTTGTCGAAGTGTTGGATGGAGATGATTCAGGGGAGCTCATGACGACTTGAGAGAGTTGCAGCTGATGGAGACTTCATATTATAGTGGTCTTGGAGTATCTGGTTCATTGAGGAGCTGAGGTCAGAGGTGTACTTGACTTTGATGCAATATGGGATGCATGCATTGGATACATTTATGGGGTGTGTTCGTGAGGAGTGACTTGATGGATATGATAGAGACAAGACACTTTGGAGTTGCAGCGATGGGAACGCCTTGGTGGTAGCACTTGGGCGTGGGTTAAGTTGATGAGACTTAACCAATTTTTATAGACATAGTGGTTGTTTGGTTTATGACCATGGGTAGCACATGGATGGGATGATGACGCAGGTGTTGTTAAGTTTAGGTATGTTCTATGCTTAGAGAAATTTAATTCAATTTTCACAGTTAGCTCAATATCTTTTCCAGATTAGAAATCACATCACCATTAAAGTAAACTGCAGATAGAACATAAACATAAATCGTAGAAGACAAGCCAAGACAAGAGGACACAAGACATAGAACTAGCCAGGGACAAACCCTAATGTGGGGAAACCCTTGATCAATTCTTCTTATATGTTCTTCAATAGTTCAGCAGAGAGAGAGATAGTACATTTACAACAGAAGTCAACATTTTGACTTATCTAGATAAGAGCATAGATCATCTCTAAGAAGATGATACATGAGATCAGTTGAAGACATGTTGCTTCAACTGATTCTCCAAGGTGACTCCTTCACCTATCATTGTGTTGCATCTCAGCATCATGTTGCACCATGCTGCACATGCTTGTTGTCCCATTGTCCCACTGTTGCACAATATCATCGTTGTCCCGTTGTGCCACTACTGCACTATGGCATGGTTGTCCTGCTGTGCCATTTCTCCACTATGTCATGGATGTCTCGTTGTGCCACTACTGCACTATGTCATGGCTATCCAATTGTGCCATTGTTGCAAAATGTCATGGATATCCCGTTGTGCTTTGCCATACCATAACAGCACCATGAATTTGCTGCATTAAATACTATTTGTCACATGTTGTACCAATGTACCATTGTTGTCCCATTGTGCACTATATGCCATTGACCATTGTTGTCCCATTTTTGTACCATATGTTGCACCAAGTTGCCTTTGTTGTCCCATTGTTGTATCATTGCAGCACCATCAAGCATTGTTTTCCCATTGTCGCACCATACATCCTATTGTCCATGTTGTTGCACCGTACATCTTGTTGTCCATACATCTAGTTGTCCATACTGTTGCACCATTGTTGCACCATACATCTTGTTGTCATATACTATGTTGTCTATAATGTTACAACATTCATCATAAGACTTGGATCTATCATTCATGACAGTGATTCAATCCAAACAACAGATAGAGCATCCTTATTTAGAACAGCGTTAAGATGTCATCTCCATTAGGCAGCGTAGCAACTAGGTTTAGGGCATCTCTTCTCCTTAGACCTACGGCTAGGGTTTCTGCCTTCATTTCCATGGCTTTGTATTACTGCTTCTTCATAGGGCAGCGTTAGGGCTTCTCCATAGGGTAGCATTAGGGATTCCTTCACCATGCTAGATCTCCCTTTCCTCCTGTGTATAGGGCTTCTTCATTAGGGCAGCATTAGGGCTTCTCCATAAAGGAGCGTTAGGGCTTCCTTCACCATGCTAGATCTCCCTTTCCTCCTGTGTCTAGGGATTCTTCATTAGGGCAGCGTTAGGGCTTCTCCATATTGCAGCGTTAGGGCTTCCTTCAACATGTTATATCTCCCTTTCCTCCTGCACCTAGGGCTTCTTCATTAGGGCAGTGTAGAGCCTAGGGCACTCCCTCTAGATTAGGGCAGTGTTATCCATTAAGATCTCTCCTCCTACTAAAACCCAAAGACAAGTAGAGAGGAAGAGATCCCAAGTGTGTGTTGAAATGACTTGAAGGCCACCACTATTTATGCTAAAACGTTGAGCACAAGTGGCATTTATTTGGTTGTTAGCTGACCTTGACGAATTGTCCCATAACATTAATAAATTCATATCTCCATGAATAATTATCGGAATCAGATGATCTTTAGATCAATCCTACACCTCTCGATGAGAGGGATCCAAGAAAATATCAGTTTCCATTAATAAGATGACCCACATGGATTTTGGCTCTAGTTTCTGATTTTAACACTCCCTCTCAACTAGGGAGAACTCCATTTGTTGATCCATATGTCCAACTATACTATCTCTATCATCAGTGCCCTGCACTGCTCTACTGCTGAGCTCTACTCTACTTTTCTTTGCTGAGCTCTGCTCTACTGAACCATGAAGAAGAAGAATTGATCGAGAATGTCTCATACCATTCTCTACTGACCCGAAGTCAGTTTGATCTGAAGAGAGTGTGTCATATCACTCTTACTGACCCGAAGTCAGTTTTATTGATCCCAGATCAATATCACAAGAGAGTATCTCAAATGACTCATACCGATCCCAAATAAGTTGGAGGTCATCCTGGCATAGGGAGTACGGTAGATACAACGATGCGTCCATTGATAGTACTGCTATGGTCCCTAACCCCATTTCCCTGCTCATTGATCAAATGAGAGGTACTTCCCATGAGTCCCATACTGCACGGGTAGGATGCCTCGACAGGAGAACTAATCATCATGTCCCACAGGAGAACTAATCATCTTGTCCCAAAGTCGCCTCAAGGTATCACAGGGGAAGGCTAAGCCATTCACCCTATACACATAACACTATTAGGGGAAGATGAGTTGCCCTATGGTCGTGTGTTGCTCCAGTAAGTACCCTAAGCTCCCCAGAGCTCCCAGAGCTCAACGCATGCAACATGCAACACCCTGATAAATAGGTCTCTCAATGATTCCAAGTTGTTCGGGAAAGTCACAGGTTTGACCTTTCCCCAAGGTTTTGACAAAATGTTTGCGACCTTTACATCAATCTCAATGCGATGGAACCTCCTCACTCATCGACTTACCATATCCCAGATAAGGTAGTATTTCATGTCTATCTACTGGAGCAATCATTGAATACGAGATTCCTCAACAATCGAATCCCCCCTAGTTGTCACAGAGGATCATAGTGGTATTCATCATGTATACAAACAGCTCACTAAAGAGCTTCCACAACAAGGCAGCTTCACATGAGATCATACTCGTAGTTATGTATTTGGTCTCGTCAGTGCTTATAGCAACCAACTTCTGCTTCCTGCTCATCCATGATATCGAAGCAGAATCCAAAGAGAACCAACACTGAAAAGTGCTCTAGTGATCCTCCACACTGCCTGCCCAGTCAACATTTGAATAATCATGCAGCTTCATATGTCCGGTAGTGTATCTCAATCCATGAGAGATTGTGCCCTGAAGATATGTCAGAAGATTCTTGGCACCAATCCAGTGAGGCTCAACCAAATATGAGCTCAACATGCTAACTACAAAAAATATATCCAGATGGAAGTTTACCAAGCACATCAATGCAAATGAGTTTATGAACCTCAAGAGGAATTTCCCAAATATGGTCCAACATCATCGCCATATAACTTCTTAAAGTTAAGATCCTTGAGGTACTCACGAGATTGCAGTTTACCATTCTGCATCTAGAATCCAACTCCCTCTTACTTCTGCAAATGAGAGGTCTGCACCTGTCAGAAATTGGTCGTCCTTAGAAGGTGCCGGAATGAGATATCTATCATCCACATCCTTTGAGCAATGGTTTGGATCAGTTTCACTCCTAGTGAATCTCAGCTTCATCAGAAAGCTTATCAATCCTCTCATACTAAGCACGAGGTGTTTTGCTTCAAGCCATAGAGGGCTTTCTTCCACTTGCATGCATGAGATTCCTGATGAATCTCAAACCCCTCGGGTTGTTCTAAGCCTGTGGAATTGCTACATGAGGGGAATGGTCCCCTTGTAAGATTTTCCTTCAATACACACAAGATATGTACCTTCATGCTCTTTTTGAATTCAGGCTTGCTAGTCACCATCTGACTCACATCGGGTGGGGCCCCACAATAAGTAGACCTCTGGTGCTATAGATGAGACGTGTCCACTGACATGGTCTCCAATGGACCATCCTGCAACTCGATACAAATTGCCAACCCTTACAAATTGCCAACCCTGAACCCATGAGAAAAAGCAGCTTTGGAAATTTCATTTTCATACACGTACCTTTCCATCGATGAATGCCACCCTGTAAACTTTGACTTCCATTGCCAAAATGGACAGCAGGTTCTTCTTGAGTTCTGTAAATGAATCGAGTTACCCTCGTTCAATTAAGGGGTAACATTTCCTACACCTTTTCCGAGATAGGTGGCATCGTCTCCAAGTATAATCCTGCAATTGTTTCCATATATACCAAATTAGAGAGAGAGCACCCTTCTATCCTATGGAGTGCCTTGAAGCACTACAATCAATAAGCCAGATTCCCAAAGAATCTAAAGGAGAGGGCTAATACAATATAACACTTCTTTATCTTTTCAGAAACAACACTTGATTCTTCATACCTGGGGTTCCTTACTTTCTTGAAGAGTCGACCATTTTCTTGATGACCTACACTGTCATTCCTTTGATCATTGAAGAAGTCCCTGGAATGATTGTTTATCATCATCAAGTGATGTGACCCTTGCATTCGGACACTCCTTCGCATAATGGTCGTACTTATTTCAACCAAGGCATATGCCTTTCCTTTCACCCTTAGAGCCGGACTTCCCATAGAAGTGATCTTCAGGTAGGCCATCAAAAACTTCCGCTGCACCATTCTGATAATATTCTCTGCTTCGACTTCACCCTTGGTGAATTAGAAGAGGTATGAGGAATCCATCGATCCTTTTGTCTTTTCCCAACTATCTTTGGAGATTATTCTTTCACTCTTGCTTGGGCTTTGTCTTCACCTCAGCTCTGATATCATGTTAAGTTTAGGTATGTTCTATGCTTAGAGCAATTTAATTCAATTTTCATAGTTAGCTCAAGATCTTTTCCAGATTAGCAATCACATCAGCATTAAAGTAAATTGCAGATAGAATATAAACATAAATTGCAGAAGAAAATCCAAAACAAGAGGACACAAGATGTGGCGCTAGCTAAGGACAAACCCCAATGTGGGGAAACCATTCATCAATTCTTCTTATATGTTCTTCAATAGTTCACCAAAGAGAGAGGGATAGTACATTTACAATAGAAGTCAACACTTTGACTTCTCTAGATAAGAGCATAGATCATCTCTAAGAAGATGATACATGAGATCAGTTGAAGACACACTGCTTCAACTGATTCTCCAAGGTGACTCCTTCACCTATCATTGTGTTGCATCTCGACATAATGTTGCACCATGTTGCACATGCTTGTTGTCCCATTATGCCACTGCTGCACAATGTCATCGTTGTCCTGTTGTGACACTGCTACGCTATGTCATGGCTGTCTCGTTGTGCCACTTCTGCACTATGTCATGGTTGTCTCGTTGTGCCACTGTTGCACTATGTCATGGTTGTCCCATTGTGCCACTATTGCACAATGTCATGGCTGCCCGTTGTGCTTTGCCATACCATAACAGCACCATGAATTTGTTGCACTAAATTCTAGTTGTCCCATGTTGTAACATTGTACCATTGTTGTCCCATTGTGCACTATATGCCATTGACCATTGTTGTCCCATTGATATACCATATGTTGCACCATACTGCACCAAGTTGCCTTTGTTGTCCCATTGTTGTATTATTGCACCACCATGTAGCATTGTTGTCCCACCGTTGCACCATACATCTTATTGTCCATGCTGCTGCACCATACATCTTGCTATCCATACATCTAGTTGTAGCTTGTCCATACTGCTGCACCATTGTTGCACCATACATCTTGTTGTCCAGACATCTAGCTGTCCATACTGTTGCACCATACATCTTGTCGTCATATACTATGTTATCTATAACGTTACAATGTATCATAAGACTTGGATCTATCATTCATGACTACGATTCAATCCAAACTACAGATAGAGCATCCTTATTTAGAACAGTGTTATGATGCCATCTCCATTAGGCAGCGGAGTAACTAGGTTTAGGGCACCTCTTCTCCTTAGACCTGCAGCTAAGGTTTCTGCCTCCATTTCCACGGATGTGTATTGTTGCTTCTTCATAGGGCAGCGTTAGGGATCCTCCATAGGGCAGCATTAGGGCTTCCTTCGCCATGCTAGATCTCCCTTTCCTCCTACATCTAGGGCTTCTTCATTAGGGCAACGTTAGGGCTTCTCCATAGGGCAGCCTTAGGGCTTCCTTCACCATGCTAGATCTCCCTTTCCTCCTGTGTCTAGGGCTTCTTCATTAGGGCAGCGTTAGGGCTTCTCCATAGGGCAGTGTTAGGGCTTCCTTCACCATCCTATATCTCCCTTTCCTCCTGCATCTAGGGCTTCTTCATTAGGGCAGCGTAGAGCCTAGCGTACTCCCTCTAGATTAGGGTAGTGTTATCCCTTACGATATCTCCTCCTACTAAGACCCAAAGACAAGTAGCGAGGAAGAGATCCCAAGTATGTGTTGAAATGACTTGAAGGCCACCTCTATTTATACTAAAACTTTGAGCACAAGTGGGGTTTATTTGGTTGATGGCTGACCTTGACGAATTGTCCCATAACACTAATAAATTCATATCTCCATGAATACTTATCATAATCGGATGATCTTTAGATCAATCCTACACCTCTCGATGAGAGGGATCCAACCTCAATCTATATAGTTTAAAAATAGATGTAGTTGTAGATTAATTTACATTTTAATTAATTGACTCTCAAATCAACTATATCTACATTTTTTTTTTTAACACATAAACATGTGTATATAAAATCCTACCCTTCGAGTTAATCTAAGAATTTTGAATAAGTTTACCCGTTTTCCAAAAATAAATGATATTAGTTTCGGTTACTAGTCCACACAAACTATGGTATAGAATAAGTTATTTTGGATATTTGTACCTTTAGACCTATTAAAGAATTTTGTAAAAATTCCCAACTAGATTATTATTTACTTATTGGAACAAACACAAGCACTGAATTAGACTAAAAGCAAGGAGAAAACTAGCCAAAACAACCTTTCACAAACCGAGTATTGAAGCAATTACTAAAATAGAACCTTAATCCTAAGTATCTAACCATGCCATGTTAAAAATACCAACAATTTAATCCAATTTCTCACATTACAAACAATCTATTGTGATTTCCTATTTCTTTAGTTTGTTGCATTAAGTTATTGCTAACTACAAGGTGAGACTATATATTAATCTATTCTATTTAATTTCCTATTGCATTAAGTTATTGCTAAATATGAGAGAGAGATTGTAGACTAGCATACCTGTTTTTGATGATCCAAATAGTATTTACATTTGAGAGCGTTTGCATTTAAGAAAGTGCACAATCCCCCATTTTCATTTTCTTTATGACCACATTTCTAATTCTTTGATCTCTACCACAAGAAAAGTTCAATTTAAATTTAAATGAGCAAACTGAAATGCAATTGAAAATGCATTGAAATACAATTGAATCACATCAAGGATAGAGAAAAAAATTACCACTGTTATATTAAATAGTAAATTAGATTTTCCAAAAGCATTAGACCCCTTTACAATTCTCTTCTACCTGTGAAAAAATCAAACAATAAAAATTTAGAAACTTGAAATTTAAATTTCAACCCACAAATTGAAAACTCATCGAATAAACATGGCTATGAACATTCTCATAAACTACAGAGATAAAAATGTTTTTGTACATGTATAATTATAGAATGCAGATATAACAAGGGAGCTACTGCCGTAGCGGTAGTCCCTGCCCGGGGGTGCAAATTCCAGGCTGGTTGTAAATTGCTGGAATAAAACTGAAAGCTATGATCAATACTGCGAAGAAGCCAAAGTCCTCCCTGAAAGAGTGATCAATATATCAAAATCAAATGTCCTGATTTTTCAGAAGACTTTAAACAAAATTCTGACAGTGAATCTTACACGACTCTTTTGCTAAGAAATCCTCCATACTTGTTCTCCAGAGCTTGTGGCGAGTCCCAGTTGAACAGGGTAATAAAAGGCTCTATACCTCCATCAAAACTCAGATCGATGTATAAAGTAGGAGACATATGTGATGGGAAGAATCAACACAGTAAAGCTAGTGCGGTTTTTTTTGTATGTGATTTTATGCGAGGTAAAGGTATTATAAGCATAATTCCTTTTCCTATAGCATTCATAATTTCCTTTCAAATAGAATTCTTTTCGATTTTTATTTTTTTATTTTTTTTTATGTATATATAAACAAAACGCACAATACATTCTTAATAATGATTTGATAAAAAAATATTTTAAATATAGTTTAAATATTTGATTTAGATATGTAAAGATATTATCTCTCCATTTTATCTATTAATTTAATGGTTACCACTAAAACATACCAACGTCTTTCAAATTAAATCATACAATCAAAATTTTTAATTAACAAAATCATTAAAATAACCAATTAATCAATTCCAATAAAATATGATCGGCTTAAATATAGGGATTACTAAAACAAGAAACCATTTAATATATATAACGTAAATATTGCTTAAATAGTAATCCTGACCATTTTATATATATATATATATATATACTAACTTAAATAGTAATCCTAAGAGCTGTATGAAGAAGGATAACGTAAACCTTTGTCACCTGGCATGTGTCCATACCCGAAAATGATAAATTTCAATATTGGAGATTAAAGTGTTGTCCAGCATGTGTTCATTGACGCAAACAGCGAGGATAAGAAATAAGACGTGTGGAGGCGGCGAAGGAAGAAAGCGAGGAACATATAATTCCATATTGACAGGTAGAGATAGGCTTCGATCTTGGAAAAACAAAAATGATTAGAGTCAAATGGAGGCGAGGGTAACATTGAATGATTTTCAGAAATGATCATTCTGAGAGAAAAATGATGGTGTGTAAAATAATTTCAGAAAGTAAGTTTATAGGAAATCGAGGCTACAGTCAATAAAAACAGTTAAAAAAAAACAGTTAAATAAATGTTTTCAGGTAATGGCTACAGTAAAAAAATTAGTTAAAGAAAAAAAAAATTTGGAGAAATATCTCTAAAGCAAAACTGGGAAAAGAAGATCAAATACTGAATAGCTACAATGTCAAAAAGAGATTTATATGATGAATAACCAAGAGCAAATGCAACTATGACCTTATTCACATAGTGGATTAACTTGTCCATTTGGCTGAACCAAGAATCCGCATATAGATATTCAAAGTCATTTCCCATTGTCCACATAATATGATTTGTACGAGTAACATTAGCCTGCACACAATCAGGGAAAGTCACGATATCCAATCAATGAAGTAAAACAAAAAAATTTATAAGAATGCGTTAAAGTAGTTATTCATACTTCTCTGAGATGGAAAATTGAATTTTCGACAGTTTATTCTAGATGTAAAAGGTGAAGTGAATGAACTATAGAATTGGTCTAGGCATGATCATCCTAGCATCTATTGCATTGCTATCAAAAGCAACACCAATTACCTGAGTTATTGCTGCTTCGACAAAATCATGAACACGTTGTTTAACATTGTTGTCAAAAAGCAGAGCATCATCCTGCAGTAAATTACGCACGAACATGACTTAAATAAAGAGATCACTGGAATTAGTGTGCATATTCCATTCTGCAATTTACCCACCGAAAACTTACCTGAATTGGAGGAGAATTATCATCCCCATAAAAATTTACATATCGAAAACGATCCGGAGGATTATAGTGAACAGGATATGCATCAGTAAATATCTGCAATTAAAAGAATTAGTGATCAGAATACCATGTAAACAACATAGTATTCTTGACATCTCCAAGAAACCTTCAAGGGTGTACGACACATTTACAAGACTATGTGGTTACCTGAGCAGAGGGGCCAAATGTCTTGGAACCCTGCCATACAACCTCCAAGGTCTTCTGATTTATTTGGTTTGCTCTGTCCTGGTAGTCGATCCGTGCAAAAAAGAGAGAGTCGAACCATAAATCACAAATTTTTATACACACTGTTCCCTATCTTAAAACTGTGGCGTAAAGAAATAAACGTCTTTCTATATCGAAACCCAAAAATATAACTTAACATGCAAAGAAACAGCTAATACCCATAAAATAAATACAGTACTCGGGTGGCCAACCCAGCTCTAAAACTCAAACCCTGGCCGCATTAAAACTTAACAGGAATGAAATAGTGAACGGTCGAAATTGGTACAACCAAGTGAAAGACATGAAGACATTAACTTAACAGAACTATGTATCCACAGAACCCACAAAAATCCTTTATCAACATCGCAAATGGAAAACATCGTATTGTTCAACAGGTTCCTCACTTGCCCACAAATAACTTCAGTAATAGACGTGTAGACGTGGCTTTCTAGCCGGCGTCATAAACCTTAAAAGAACCTATTGCTTTAAAATAACATTATTGCTCCAGTAATAAGTCCTCTAGTTTGAGAAAACACATCGCAAGCATCAATCTGGAGGAATACCAATGTGAAATTTAAACGCAATACCTATGTAAGAGGGATTTTGTTCCTAACCTCTCTGGAACCGTAAACAATCATACCGCAACCTAATTTACCTGCGAACCGAAGGCACATTGGATTAGATAAGGAGAACGACTCAGAAACAGAGAATAATTAACAGTAAATTCTGGAGTAAAGGGTGACTTACGTGAGTAAGGTTGCCGAGCAAGAAAATGCATCAGCTACGTGACAAAGCGAGAGGTGCCATTAGGGTTTCCTCAGATCACATCAAAATGAAAAGTTCATTTCAATAGCTAGATAAATTACCTCTGGTCGCGAAGTGAACCAACGCCTCCTTCTGTTGCAGAGACTCGAGCTATCAGCAACTCACCCGCTACCTGGTTCCAGAAGGACGAAACAGGCTATGTATCATAGAAGGAGCTTTAACAAAAAGATAGTAAACAATATGGAAGAGTTTAGGTCCGTTACTCCTTACCTGCAAGGCTTGTCGACGCAGTCCTCGCAGAAGGAGGTGCCTTATAGCCATCCGGCCACTCTCTGTTGCAGAGCCAAAACAACAATGATATCGCAGGAAACAAATGACCCTTACCTCACCATATTATTAAACACATTCGAAACGTGGACGCCTTTGCATAGACTTCAAACATCTGGCATGCAGCGCACTGCATGCAGGGCACGGAGAACAGGCGAGAACTTAGGATAAAAAACTTAGGATAAATTATGTTGCGCGCACACGGAGAACAGGCACCACGGAGAACTTAGGATAAATTGCGTTGAGCGCACCTCGGGCCAAGTGAGGCCGGAAATTAGAGGTTAAACAAAAAACTTTGGTTAAAGTTTTTTTGCACACAAAGTGCATAATATAAACTTTGGTTAAACAGCAATTAACCGGTAGAAATGGACGGTCAACGCGAAGGGTAATAGCAAGTCAACGGCGTATCGAACGCTATAGTCCCTGCTATGCCGGAGGCAGGGACTAAAAATATTGCCTCGGTAGCAAGCAACCTCATCTAAGCAAAAACATAGTTAACAACCCAACTTATTTTCAAGCTCCTCTGAAAAACGATATTCTATCTTGAGCTTCCTTTATTTGGCCTTAGATGTTATGGGAGTATTGGAACTTTTGACCGTGTTTAGGAAGCGAAGCTACTGTGGCGAAAGAAGAAGTGTGTCGTAGAGTAGAGGAAAACGTGGAGGAGTCTGGGTAGGGTTATGAAGATTAACTCGACATATTTATGAGGGTTTTTTCGACATATTTAATAGACATATTTATCAACAACACATATTAAATTTAATTTAAATGAACAAAAGTTATTCGACATATTTTATGCAATAAAAGTTAAATTTAAATGAACAAAAGTTCAGAGCGGAGCAGAGCGTAGAGGAGTCCGGGTAGCGCGGCCAACAGCTTGCTTTCTAAATACAAAATGGCATAAGGAGAAGCTTTCTGAGGCCATGAAAATTTTCTTTGTTAAGTAGGAGGAGATGATAACCAGACTGTTGGAGAAATCATTCCATGTTGTCAAGATTGCCAAGAGAATAACATGACACTGAAGAAGAAGCAGCCAAGTGGAAGGTATTGTCAGAATTTTGCAAAAATGTTATGTGGTTGTCTAGATGGCTATTTGAGGCATTTGTAAACAGTCAATTAGGAAATACCTGCAAACCGAGTCCTGGTTACAAAGACCAATTCGAGTTTCGACAAATGGAAATACATTCACTGTCATATGTTAGTGCCACTCTTAGTGATGAGCCAGTTCTCATTAACAGAAAACTGAACCACTTCCAAATAAAACTCAGAAACGAAGCAACTATAGATGATGATAATACTCAGGTTGTACCATTGTAGCAGAAACCTCTCAGGGAAATGTCAGCTACAAAGTGAAAGGCATGTATGAAGCAACAGCATAACTATTTGGGACATTCAAATAAATAGGGCAAGGAAAGTTAACCACAAACGAGCAGATATTGCCACATCTATGGTTCAAATTGCTTGAAGACAAGCAAATTTTTTTGGGTGGGGAAGACTATATTGTCCCCATTTTTTGAGTTTGGTATTATTATTTCCTCTGGCCTAATTGTCTCCTATAAGTTAGAGAGGACAATTTACTTTTACTTACAGTTGACTCATTTATGCTTAAAAAGCTTGTCTTATGACAACATGATTTGCGGAACAGTTTTCCAATGCAGGGGAATTTCCTTTCCTGTGCTCATAGGTGTCTGTCCTTGTATATAGAACATCCATTGTTGATTCAAAAGAAAGATCACTTGATTCCAAAACATAGTCACAAGATGTAGGCAACATATTTTCCCTGGCATTTCCATTGGTACCAGAATTTTGGTGCCTCATCAGTTCACCGTAAAGGAACCAAATATAAAAGCAAATGACATTAGAATCACTATATACATAGAAACTAACTCTAGATTCTGAAGTATGCTTTGCAGTCATGAATTAATCAAATTTTTGTCAATGTTTACAGCCTTCAACATGCGTGACTGCACGTGTCGTTCACAAATATAGTATATACATACAAACTAACTTTGGATTTTGAAACTAAGCTTTGCAATTTTGAATTAATTAAAAGTTTGTTAATAGTTACAAGCTTCCACATGCATGACTGCATATTTAGCAAAAAATGTTGTTAGGGACCAATAACACTCCCAGGTCTAACTACTCTTAAATATCCTAAAACCTGTTTCAAGCCAATAAACACAAGAACTTATTTAGAATACAAAATACCATTTAAAATCCTGCTTTTATATCCCATGCAACACACTAAGTTATAAGCAATAATTGCATCATAAAAAAATACCAACGCTAAGTTAGAATCTAGATGGACAAAAGGATAAATAAATCAATTCAATTTGGGGAAGGTTTGTTTTGATTCCAATTTAAAACTGATGTCTAGTTTGATAGAGAAAACATGCAAAGGATCTTGATTCTAGATTCCAGTATTTAGGCTATTTGGCAGTGGATTTCTGCAGTTAATTGCATGGTGGAATGCTTTCCTTCTATAATTTGGGTTTTCATCTTGGGCATTTGTCACCTGGATGATCTGAAGCATGAGATAGGAAGCAAGTTAAAATTTACCAAAACCCCCAGTTTTATGAGGCAGCTAAAATTATTTTAAATGATTTGTATAGGTTTGGTATCAGATGCATCTCATTTAACTCTTGGTTGTGGTGTTTTGTTTTTTTCCTTATTTGCAAAGGTGTATTTAATTTAACTTTTGGTTGTAATGTTCTGTGTTTTTCCTTATTTGCAATAGAAATTGCCAAGAAGAAACCTAATGATGTGTATTCATATGGGTGAGTTCACTTCTGGGGTGGATTTGGTGCATCTATTTTCTTATATGGCTTCTTTGAATCTCGTTATGCTCCATATCCAATCTATATCCTATAAAAAAAAAAAATCATAGTTCATTTGTGGCTAAGGTCAGCTACAAGATTACTCCCTAGTGTCAGTGTTAGAATACACATTGAAGGTGTGTTAGATGCATGCGAATGCATCATTGTGTTATATAGGTTATTTGGTCTATAACTACTACGAAGTTGGAACCTTTATTATATATTATTGTTATTTTTTGCTTTTTGAAGCATCAAATGTATTAACAGGAACTGAAGTGTATTCTTAGGTAAAATGGAATTAAGCGGTCATGAATTTATAATACTACAATAGGACATGTGTTAAAATTGGCAACTAGGGCCAAAATCCATGTGGGTCATCTTATTTATGGCAGCTGATATTTTTCTTAGATCCCTCTCATCGAGAGGTGTAGGATTGATCTAAATATCATCCGATTCCGATAACTACTCATGGAGTTATGAATTTATTTGCATTATAAGACAATTCGTCAAAGTCGGCCAGCAACCAAATAAATCCCACATGTGCTCAATGTTTTAGTATAAATAGAGGTGCCTTCAAGTATTTCAACACACTTGGGATTTCTTCCTCTCTCTACTTGTCTTTGGGTTTTAGTAGGAGGAAAGATCCTAAGGAATAGCATTGCCCTGATCCAGAGGGCAGAAAGCCGGAACTGCCAAAAAAGCCGCAATGCCGAAAAAGTTGAAACTGCCAGAAAAGACGAAAATGCTGGAACTGACGAAAAAGCTAGAACTACCGGAAAAGATGAAAATGCTAGAAAAGTCAGAACTGCCGAAAAAACTGAAACTGCCAAAAAAGTCGAAAAACCCAAAACTGACGGAAAAACCGGAACTACCGGAACTGCTGGAACTGTAGGAAAATCCAGAACTGTCGGAAAAGCAGAAACTGCTGGAAAAGCCGGAACTGCTGAAAAAGCAGGAAAAGCCAAAAATGCCGAAAAGGATGGAACTACAAGAAAAGCCAGAAAAGCCGAAAATGCCAGAAAGTCAGAACTGTCAGAAAAGCCGGAAAAGACGGAAAAGTCGGAACTACTGGAAAAGCCAGAAAAGTTGGAACTATCGTAAAAGCTGGAAAAGCCAGAACTGCCGGGAAAGCCAGAACTGCCACTACTGCACTATGTCATGGCTATCCCATTGTGCCATTGTTGCACAATGTCATGGCTATCCCGTTTTGCTTTGCCATACCATAACAACACCATGAATTTGCTGCATTAAATACTATTTGTCACATGTTCTACCATTGTACCATTGTTGTCCCATTGTGCACTATATGCCATTGACCATTGTTGTCCCATTGTTGTACCATATGTTGCAATAGGTTGCCTTTGTTGTCCCATTGTTGTATCATTGCAGCACCATCAAGCATTGTTGTCCCACTGCCACACCATTCATCCTGCTGTCCATGTTGTTGCACCATACATCTTGTTGTCCATACATCTAGTTGTCCATATTGTTGCACTATTGTTGCACCATACATCTTGTTGTCATATACTATGTTGTCTATAATTTTACAACATGCATCATAAGACTTGGATCTATCATTCATGATAGTGATTCAATCCAAACAACAGATAAAGCATCCTTATTTAGAACAGTGTTAAGATGTCATCTCCATTAGGCAGCGTAGCAACTAGGTTTAGGGAATTTCTTCTCCTTAGACCTACGGCTAGCGTTTCTGCCTTCATTTCCATGGCTTTAATACTGCTTCTTCATAGGGCAGCATTAGGGCTTCTCCATAGGGTAGAATTAGGGCTTCCTTCACCATGCTAGATCTCCCTTTCCTCCTGTGTATAGGGCTTCTTCATTAGGGCAGCATTAGGGCTTCTCCATAGAGTAGCGTTAGGGCTTCCTTCACCATGCTAGATCTCCCTTTCCTCCTACGTCTAAGGATTCTTCATTAGGGCAACATTAGGGCTTCTCCATATTGCAGCGTTAGGGCTTCCTTCACCATGCTATATCTCCCTTTCCTCCTACATCTAGGGCTTCTTCATTAGGGCAGTGTAGAGCCTAGGGCACTCCCTCTAGATTAGGGCAGCGTTATCCCTTAAGATCTCTCCTCCTACTAAAACCCAAAGACAAGTAGAGAGGAAGAGATCCCAAGTGTGAGTTGAAATGACTTGAAGGCCACCACTATTTATACTAAAACGTTGAGCACAAGTGGGGTTTATTTGGTTGCTGGCTGACCTTGACGAATTGTCCCATAACACTAATAAATTCATATCTCCATGAATACTTATCGGAATCAGATGATCTTTAGATCAATCCTACACCTCTCAATGAGAGGGATCCAAGAAAATATCAGTTGCCATTAATAAGATGACCCACATGGATTTTGGCTCTAGTTTCCGATTTTAACACTCCCTCTCAACTAGGGAGAACTCCATTTGTTGATCCATATGTCCAACTGTACTATCTCTATCATCATTGCCCTACACTGTTCTGCTATGTTCTGCTGAGCTCTACTCTGCTCTGCTCTACTTTGCTTTGCTTGGCTCTGCTCTACTGAACCATGAAGAAGAACAATTGATCGAGAATAGGGGTGATTTTAGGGGCGAATGTTCGCCCTTTGGCGATATTAAGGGGTTTTAGATTTTTAGTGGGCGAATATTTTGTATCATAGTAAATTTTTACAAATCACCTCAAATAGCCCACCTTATTTTAAGGGAGAGGGTAAAAAAGGTAAATTTAGCCCTTGAAATTAGGAGTTACAACCTTCCATTCGCCCATTTTCAAGAATAGGTTTTATTTAAGTGAATCCATTCGCCCATTTTCAAAAATAGGTTTTATTTAAGTGAATCCTACGGGCCAAATACCATATTTATAAAAGAGGTATGGTAAACTAATAAAAATATAAATAAATGAGAAGTATGGTAAATAAATAAAACATTTTTTTATATTTACTCCATAAGTCACCTTA
>APFE031292795.1:136414-163330 GCA_000404065.3 Pinus taeda
GGGAAATTCTATCTTAGATCCATCTTAATTCTGGGTCTACCAAGTGCTCAGAGGGATAAATAGATTTCATCCTCCTAAAAGTGGTAGATGTGGAGTTAAGATGGATATGGGTTGGTTTTTATGATAATGAAGATATTAAATAGACTTAGGAAATTATATTGTAAAAACATCTTAAGGTGAATGGTTAAAGCATAGACATTGGACAAGTATATTTGTATACTTTTGTTTTAAACTGAAAAAAATCCAGGGCTAAAAGAAATGGATTGATTGCACTAGTCATCCTTCTATAGCTTTCCAACATATGCTGGAGTAAACAGATTGTAATTTGGGTAATTTTTTTAATTGCAAACGGGAACATACTTGTGTATTGGCAGGGTGGTTACGAGGTCCCTAGAAGTGGAGTAAACAGATTGTAATTTGGGTAATTTTTCTAATTGCAAATAGGAACATAGAAGTGATGAATTTGACTTTTTCTTGGTTTTATATATGGTATTAGGTTTTTTGTCATGCTTTTTGTGAATGGCACGGGTGAATTTTATCTTACACCCACTAGATTATCGATATGTAATTTCGGTAATTTTGATTTCAAAAGATATTTTAAAGAAATGCATTGATTTCATTTGTGTATTCAATAAACACAAGATTTTATAATTGAGTAAAATATTCACCATGCCTGGTGAGAGATTCGCCAAAAAATTATATATACATATCATATTATTGATAAAATCGCCTTCTATTTTTCCTATATACCATGGAGATTCGCCCATTGATTATACATGTAAATTTAGGGGGGGTTCTTAAAATTTTCCCTGATCGAGAATGTCTCATACCATTCTCTACTGACCCGAAGTCAGTTTCATCTGAAGAGAGTGTGTCATATCACTCTTACTGGCCCGAAGTCAGTTTTATTGATCCCAGATCAATATCACAATAGAGTGTCTCAAATGACTCATACTGATCCCAGATAAGTTGGAGGTCATCCTGGCATAGGCAGTACGGTAGATACAACGATGCGACCATTGATAGTACATGTTATGGTCCCTAACCCCATTTCCCTGCTCATTGATCAAATGAGGTACTTCCTTATTTGCAATGGAAATTGCCAAGAAGAAACATGATGATGTGTATTCATATGGGTGAGTTCACTTCTGGGGTGGATTTGGTGCATCTATTTTCTTATATGGCTTCTTTGGATCTCGTTACCCTCCATATCCAATCTATATCCTATAAAAAAAAAAAAAAAAAATCATAATTCATTTGTGGCTAAGCTCGGCTACGAGATTACTCCCTAGTGTTAGTGTTAGAATACACATTGAAGGTGTGTTAGATGCATGCGAATGCATCATTGTGTTATATAGGTTATGTGGTCTATAACTACTACGAAGTTGGAACCTTGATTTTATATTATTGTTATTTTTTGCATTTTGAAGCATCAAATGTATTAATAGGAACTGAAGTGTATTCCTAGGTAAAATGGAATTAAGTGGTCATGAATTTATAAGACTACAATAGGACATGTGTTAAAACAGAGAAATAGTAGACCGCTCTGATACCACTGATCCAGACTTAAACATGAATGCAACAAAATATAGATATAACCATAAATATAGAGTTGCAATATGAATAACACGTCATTTCATTAATATCAAAGAACTGAATATGCTTACATACAGAATAGAAATAAACTAGCTCAGGGGATGGTAGCTTATTTCTGAGAAAAGATGTGGCGGCCACATGCCTCTGAATTGTGTTATAATGAGGCTCAAAGGCTTATTTATTATTGAGAAACAATGGAAAACCCTAAACATCCAAAAACCTAACCCTAAGAGATGAAGCACCAAAATTGTGGACCCCGTTTGAGTAAATTGGTACATCAAATTCTCGAGGTTGTAACTTTGGCATACGATCTCTGTTTGACGTGCACAATACCTCGTCAGAAAGATTTATCCGAGGATTACCAATTTCAACGGAAAACATTAGTTGAAGCCTCATGTTAGGCTGTTTTCCAAGAAAACATTGTTGAGGGCCTCAAAACAGCTCTGGAAGTTTAGGACTCGAAAAACTTGCAAAAATAGTAAATTGTGCTACAATTAAGGAAATTGAAAAACTGAAAGAAATAGTGGTGGGGCTCTAAGTGGAATAGGTAGGTGGCCACCAATATCCACATGGATTAGTCCTCCCCGCTTAGGAAGCGATGGTCCCCATTGCGTTGAGTGCCTCCATGAGATGGGGATACTTTTGTTGAACGTGGTCCTTGGTGAGCCACTTGCCTTGGTGCAGGAGTTGGCTAGCTTTGACAACTCAATACAATTGGATCTTCTGTTGGCGAGTGTTCTTGATCTGTGTGTCCATGATCCGGTTAGTTGTGGCTTGTTCCATGTAGTCTAGGTTAAACTTTGTTGGTGTGAGTTGTTCTGCAATGTCTAATGTGTCTAGTAATGGTGGAAATTTTGGTCGAAGGCATTCCACATTGAACACTGGGTGCAAGCCAAGGAATGGTGGAAAGTATGGTTGAAGGTGGTCCACATTGAACACTAGGTGCAGGCCAAGGAATGGTAGAATGTTGAACTCGAAAAAATTGTCCCCTACAGCCTTAGTGATGGTGTAAGTCCCATATTGGAGTGGGTGAAGCTTGCGGTGGGGCCCAACGAGATGCTCCTTTTGCAAATTTAATCAAACTTTGTCACCCACCCGGAACTTGTGTGGCACCTGATGTTGATCATGACGTTGCTTGTACTTAGCATTGTTTTTGTCCAATATGTCATGGACCTACTGGTGGATGTGCTGAATGTGCTCAATGAAGTTTTTAACCCTGTCGGCTTTGGACTCGCCATGAGATGAATCTGTTTGAGTAGTTGCAAATGGTATGGCCACATCAATGGGACATAGTGGCTGGAATCCAAACCAGACCAAAAAGGGGTTGTGGCAAGTTGAGCTATGGACAGCCCTGTTGTAGTGTTGCTAGACATAGGGGAGGCTTTCATCCCATGTGTGTGGATGTACATGCGTAGAATGTGCATGATCATCTTGTTGACAACCTCTGTTTGGCCATCAGTTTGGGGGTGGAAAGTCGTGGACTTAGTGACCTTGGTATCTAGCATCAATGAGAGACGTGACCAAAATGTACTTAGGAACCTACTGTCCCGATCTAAGATAATGGATTGTGGGATCCCAAAATGTATCCACTCTCATTCAAAGAAGAGCTTAGCAGTGAGTTCTGTTGTGATACTCTTCTTGCAGGCTGCCAGAATGGCCATCTTAGAGAATCTATCGACGAACACGAAAACCAGTCGTTGCCATGCTTAGTAGAATGAAGGCCAACATCTAATCCATGGAGATGGATTCCCAAGGTCGATTAGCAGTGGAAGAGGAGTATATAGGCCTTGCTTCTTGATGGTTAGTTTGGCAATGGCATAGGTAGTGCAGGATCCAATGTACTTCCCAACATCCTGTCAAAGGTTTGGCCAATAAAAATACTTCTGCAACATCTCCACTGTTTCCTCTACTCTAAAATGTCCAGTGATCCAACTGTAGTGCGCCTCCCAAATCATCTTGTCACGCTCATTTGAAGGAACACAGAAGTGTCCTAGGTGGCATAACAGTGCATCCTGGAGGTGAAAATTTGGCATTTTCTCCGTAGTTTGGGGTGCTTTCCCTTGCTTCAGATTCGCAGATCCAATGTCTCGCTTCTTTTGTTTAAATTTTTGCTCGATCTTGACAGCGTATCAATAGGTCGTGTCAGGCAAGGAGATGTCTAGGAACTCCATCTCGTCTTGGATGTACTTATGTAGACAACCACAGTACTTGAGTACCAAATGTCGCTCAAAATCTTTGATTGTTAAAATTGGCAACTAGTGCCAAACTACATGTGGGTCATCTTAGTTATGGCAACTGATATTTTTATTGAATCCCTCTCATCGAGAGGCGTAGGATTGATCTAAATATCATTTGATTCCGTCAAGTATTCATGGAGTTATGAATTTATTTATGTTATAAGACAAAATGTCAAGTCGGCCAACGACTTGTGTAGGCTCAGAAGCCCAATAATCATGTCTATTCATCATCTACACTTTAGTATAAATAAGTGAGGACTTGAAGTCATTGAAGACACACTCTTCACGTAATCTCCTCTCCACGTCTTGGGTTTTTGGAGAAGGAAAGACACTTAAAGAGTACGTTGATGCCCTAGTTGCAAATGATGCCCTAATCCAACGCATGTCATGAAGACATCTATCTGCTAGCAAATGAAGACACCTAATACGCAGCAAGGAGACTTGTTCACGCAGCACAAGAACTCGCATGGAAACTCATGCATGAAGGAGTAGGTTCGTATTAAGATATGACTGCACCTCGGCTAGGGTATTAGTTGCAGTCATGTTCAGATTTCAGAAGCAAGCATGACAACGTAGTCAAGACATGAAGCTGCTATCAATGTATGAAGAAGTAGTCATGTATTGGACCAAGGCATGAAGATGCAGTCAAGGTCATGTAGTCGTAGTGAGATAGAGCCGCAAGCATAGAAGCATGGAAGCCGCAGTGATAATGTAATGAAGCATGTAAGAGCCGCGGGCATAGAAGCACAGTTGGCCACAGTCATAAAATGGAACCGTAGTCAAGGATTTGACTGCACCTCCCTATAGTAGTCATAAACTCGGGTGCTTTACGAATGTATCACCGTGTATCCTAGCAGCCTCAACATATATATGTATATGATAGCACTTAGTCTAGTCATGCAAAGATCTGGCTGCAGTTAAACAAGCCAATGTATCTACTTATTACGCATCCCTTATTCATCGCTCTAGGAGGCCATTATATGTTGGTCTTAGATGCCCTAAATCAGCATATTCTTTGAGTCTTGTATGCTTGAAGGAATCTGGAACATAACCTAGCTTCTTTTCTAGGTTGCAAGCCATAGCAAGCAGTTAAGGCTGATATACATATGGCAATGTAATAATGTTGCAGCATGATGGGCATGGGCAACATGATGAGTAATGATGAAAAGGGCAGCATGATCAGTAAGACTACATGATAATGTAAAGGGCAGCATGGTCTGTAATGAGACTGTATGATGACGGAAGATGCAGCATAATGGGCAACATGATGATAAGAGCATATGAGAGTAGCTCAGTCATCAAGGTCCAACACTGTGATGGTACAATATGGTGCTACACAGTAAGGTGCAGCAAATGGACGATAGGTGAAGCCGTCACCTTGGAGAATCAGTTGAAGCAAAATGTCTTCAACTGATCTAAAGTATCATCATTATAGGAGATGATCTATGCTCAAGATAAGTCAAGGTGTTGACTTCTGTTGTAAATGTACTATCTCTCTCTATGCTGAACTTTGAAGAACATAAAAGAAGAATTCATCAAGGGTTTCCCCACATTGCGGTTTGTCCTTGGCTGGCACCACATCTTGTGTCCTCTTCCCTTGGCTTGTCTGCTGCAATTTATATTTATGTTCTATTTGCAATTTACTTTAATGCTGATGTGTTTGCTAACTATGAAAATTTAAATAAATTGCTCTAGCATAGAACATACCAAAATTTAACATTGATACCCAACTCCGTGTGAATGGTATGAAAAATATTTGTGAACTCTGGCACATCTTAGTCCCTTCCATGCCGCAGCGTGGTCCACGTTATGTATTTATCCTCATAGTTCCCGATAGGGTAATACCGCTCCTTGATGGCGTCCCGAAAAGAATTCCAAGTGAGTGCGGCTGAAAATAGTGAGGGTGTACTCTCATCCCTCTTCTCATAGTAGGCTTTCCAGTAGTCCTTGACGTGGGGGGCGGCTTTGTGGAGTGCGAAAGTAATCTTTTCCTGGTTGGAAAAATCATGAACTGAAAAATATCCTTCTAGCATTTTTAACCATTTTTCTACGGCATCTGCATCTATCTGACCTACAAATATGTGGATATCAAAGTTAGCTTGTACCTTAAAGGGTGTGGCAGTTCCAGAGTGGCTACTGGAAGGATATGCATCGCTTGTGGGTAGCCGCCGAAGTATCTGGGCAAAGTTGTCCATCATCATGTTCCTTTGCCACTCAAGGGCTTCTTTGAGCAATATTTTGAAAGAATCTCTAGCCCCCTCATCTTTCTTTTCTTCCACCATGGCAGGCCATTGAGGTTTGCGAGGCTGGTCTTGCAAAGGTTCAACTAGTTTGAGCCCTAACTCCTTATACCGTGACCTTGTTGGGGACATGCAAAGAAAAACAAAGAAAGAACAAACTACTCTGATACCGTTGGTCTGATCTTAAACAAGAATGCAACAAAATATAGATATAACCATAAATACAGAGTTGCAGTAGAAATAATACTTCATTTCATTACTTTGAAAGAACTGAATGTGTTTACATACATAATGGAAATAAACTAGCTCGGGTGATGGTAGCTTATCTGTGAGAAGATATGTGGTGGCTACATGCCTCTGAACTATGTTACAATGAGGCTCAAAGGCATATTTATTATTGAGAAACAATGGAAAACTCTAAACACCCAAAAACCTAACCGTAGGAGATGAATCGTCAAAATTGTGGGACCCGTTTAGGTAAATTGGTACATCAACTTCCCGAGGTCTTAACTTTGGCATACGATCTGAGATCTATGTTTGACACGCACAATACCTCTCTATAAAGATTCATCCGAGGACTACAACTTTCTCTTGCAAACATCATTTGAAGACTCATGTTTGCCTGTTTTCTAAAAAACATCACATAGGGCCTCAAAATGACTCTCGAAGTTTAGGACCCAAAAGACTACCAAAAATAGTAAATTGTGCTACAATTAAGGAAACTGAAAAAATGAAAGGAACAGTTGTGGGAGTCCAAGTGGAATAGGCAAGTGGCCACCAGTATCCACTTGGATCAATTCTACCCTTGGAGTTTTTGCTGGTTGGTCACTTTGATCAATTGATGTTGGAAAATCTCTAGAACTCCAATATGCCTTGACTTGCATGAATCTAACATCTCTTCTAATAATAATCCTCCTGGTCCCTGGAATAAAAATCGTATATGCCTTTGAGGTCTCACTGTACCCAACAAAGTGTTGGAAAATGTAACTAGTTGTAGTCTTCATAATTGTCATTATACTCATGTCATTATGTATATCTTATGTAACAAACAAAAGAAGAAAGAAAAATATTATTTTCAACCATGGGTTTCATGCTCTATTTAATTGGTTAATTAGGTCAAGCATGCATTTCATGATCCTAGAGTTTGTCATGTCAAAAGAATATTTATCACGAGTCAAGGGTCATTATTATTTGTATAAGATTTGTCTAGGCAAGTTGCAACATGTAAAAGATATTATTTTTGTGTCTAGAAAGTCAAATTTGACCTCCAAGACCAAGTCGACCCTACCAATGAAAATTGAACCTAGGGGAGGCCTATTCGACCTCATGAGAAGAATATTTAAAGGAAGAGAGTTTGACTCATTTGCCCACTTCAAAAGTTCGATCTAAAGCAAGAAAAGGAAGCAAGAAGAGTGAAGGACAAGAAGTCAAAAGCAAGAAGGAAAATTTGATTTTTGGGTTTGATTTCTCACACACGTGCAAAACTGGGGTTTTTGCAGCTGCTAGGAGGTCGAGAATTGTAGGTCTAAAATAGAGGTTCAAAACTCTGCTTTGACTAGGAATTTTGAAGTTTGACTTCCGTTGACATTGTTGACTTGAGCTGACTTGGTGCTTGGAGGAGATCTTGGCTTTGGTCTTTAGGTCTTGGATTTCTTATTTGATCTAATTCTATAAGAAGAGAAAAGATTCTTTCTTGGTTTTCCCCTTGGAGGGGCTTTGCCCTGGCTTGGAGCCTACATTTTGTGTCCATTGTCTTCTATGATCTTCATGGCTTATGTTATTGATAATTGTTTGATGAAAAGAATCTAACTAAGAATATTAAGAAGCTAACATAAGTTCACAAGCTTTTGTCAAGGATAAGTAGCATTGTTTAAATAACTGCCCTACTAGATTCTCCAACATGGTTTCAGAGCTAAGGTGAAGAGAAGGCAGCTTGAAGATCATCTTGTTGGCATAAGAGGAGGTTGCTTGTCAAAGGGAATCAATTTCTAAAGACACAAGGAAGAAGAACTCATCATCTTAAGAAGGATCAAGCTCTCATTGAAGGAGGGAAGTTTACTATCTTTCTCTCTTTTGAAGGATCTTTGTTATTAAAGGACATCTTTGAAGTTTCTTGAAGAATCTCGAAAGCATCAAGATAATTGAAGGCATCATCAAGAAGGAGACTTGTTTGACAAGCAAGTACCATATTGTTCTCCATGTATCAATCTACAAATAAAATCACTTCATTTTGCAATGAAAACAACAAGCTTGTTGGATCAACAAACTTCCTAGAATGGAAGAAGAGGATTGATTTGGTGCTTACAGAAAATGAAGTCATGGAATATGTTCTTGGAGAAATTACTCAACCAGACAAAGAGAAGACTCAAGAATTAGCAAGATACAAGAAGGGTGAGGTGAGGACACAAAGGATTCTTATTGAATCCATAAACGATCATCTCATTCCCTTTGTTGCTGATTTGAGTTCATCTAAAGCAATCTATGATAAGTTGGTGAAATTTTACTATATAAGTACATCAGGTTCGAAAATATCCTTGAGAAATCAACTATATAAAACAAGGATGTCAAATAATGAATATATGTCCACATATCTTATGAAAATATAACAATTGAGGGACTAGATGCAAGGGCTTGGGGAAGTCATTTCCGATTCAGAGATGACTACTTGTGTACTAGATGCTTTGCCACCTGAATGGAACAGTTTTGCAACTAGTGTCTACTAATGAAAGGTTACTACGTTTGATGAACTATGGGCTCAATGTATCGTCGAAGAAACAAGGATAAAGGCAAAGGATGACACCAAATCAAATGAAAAGTCTCAAGCCTTTGTTGTAAAATCCAAGAAGAAGAAAGGGAAGTTTGGAAAGACCAAAGGAAAACTAGATATGTCAAAGATACAATGCTTTGAATGCAATGAGTATGGACATTTTAAGAGGAATTGTCCAAACAAGAAAAACATCAAAAGGAAGGAAAGAAGTGGAGCTCACATAGATGAAGAAAAGGAAGACCCTGAGAAGAAGTTGAAAGGTGAAGATCCCAAGGATCTACTATTGAAAGAAGTTACATCTCTATCAAGTTTATTTGCAATTTCTTTTTCTTTTATTAGAAAGTAGCAGTTAGAGTAAACATGCATCATTGCATTTTCTATAAGATGCATTGTTCTTATGAAGCATGGCATCATAGAAGGAAGCATATGATAGTAGAAGACTTAGAGTCCACATGATCTTATTGCTTTGGAGGAAGTCATCTAGCTGGCAAGAATGAGAAAATTGGGACCATTTTGCATATCATAGTTCATCCAAGCATTTTCTAACATATTGTTAGAGGTAGTCATCTTGCAAAAAGGATCACCAAGATCCTCCAATAAGAACTATCGTTTAGGGGAGTTTTTTGGATATTTGGAAGAAGCATTATGACTTAACTATACTCCATTCAGTATGAAATCAATGATCTTGAAGGATGAAGGGATGATGATGGTCAAGTTGCGGTTTGAAAGGTCGAATTGATGTATTTCTCCTGTTTTGAAGGGAAACTTATCTTCTATAAGGAGAATCAAGCTCATTCAAAGGAAGGATGGCTTGATGGTTATATGAAAGAAAAGGTATGCATGTCTTTAGTAACTCTTCTCTAGAAGGTAGAATTGATATCCTCAAGAATCTTGCAGAAAGAGTTGGTCATAAGAGTGTGCTTAGTAACATAAGCATGAAAGATCTTCCATATGATTATTTGATGCCTAGAAGAAGTTTGGTATGCTTTGGAATGACTAAAGATCAAGTTTCTTCCATAAGATATCTTGACAAAAGGCCATCATGTTAAGGTGAATATGATATTGATGTTTTGGTATTGGTTGTCTGGTTGGTATATGGTTTTGCTACTTAGAAGAATGTTGCAGAGATACATAATGGCAGTTGAGGAAAGCGTATCTACAACTGTGTGTTTTGAACTAAATTCAATGAATACATGGATTGAGTGGATGCTTTGGTAATCCTTGAATAATTATGTGGTCAATATCTCTACATCATCTTGAGATTAAAAAGTAGTAGTACAAAAGGATAACCTGATGTTTATGTTTCGATAACAATGAAGATCACTTTCATGATTTGAGGGAGCTATGACTAGCTCTACTTTGATTGGCTGAATATAATTCCTTTGTTGATGATGAATATAGGAAAGTGATATGAAAGGTTGATGGCTTGAACCTTGTCATAGAATGAAGAAATTTTGGCTCCATTACAAAAGCACAGTATGATGAGATGCAAAAGGAATGAAGAGCCTTGTAGCTACTACTTGAAGATCTCCATGAAGAACTAGTAGTTGAAGTATTGATGAAGACACGCTAAAAATATTATGGCAATAACTTCCTAGTTGAAAGGAAGTAAGGAATCTCCTCTATGCTTAAGAGGGAGTAATAAGTCTCCTTAAATGATTAAGAAAGAGCAAGGATCTATTCCCTAATCAAGAGGGAATGAGGATTTCCTCTCTGATTGAGAGGGTGTGATATTAGACATCATATTCTCCATGTGTCATGCACTAGACTAGGATTAACAGTCATAAATCTAAATGAAGGCACTAGGAAGGAGAATGGAGGATTGGATAAGCATATGAGATTGATACTCCTTGAGGACAGAAAATCCAAAATAGGAAGTAGACTGAGACTCTTTGAGGATTGGATAGGGTATCCAAGACAAGAGTGGTCGAAGTGGACTGATATTCTTTAAGGAATGGAAATCCAAGAAAAGAATAGTCCTAAAAGGTCATACCTAGTGAACACTCGAATGGGTTATGTGCCTTACAATATAGTGTGGTGTCTCACGTAAAACCTCCAAGCATTATGCTCTAATATAAGTAGACGTTATAAGTGAAAGCCTTACTATGTTGACAGTGTTGGTTATGATGTTGATGCTTAAAGATGGCTTATCAATCTGAATCTTATGAGAATATTAAAGTTTGAGAATATCCTTGTATAGGTTGTACAATTATGAATACCTCCCTAGTTAAGAAGGATTTTTGGAAAATTTAACTAGTTTCAGTCTTTATAATTGTCATTGTACTCATGTCATTATGTATATCTTATGTAACAAACAAAAGAATAAAGAAAAATATTATTTTGAAGCATAGGTTTCATGCTCCATTTGATTCGTCAAGCATGCATTTCATGCTCCTAAGGTTTGTCATATCAAAAGAATATTTTTCATAAGTCAAGAGAGTCATTATCATTTGTATAAGACCCAACTGGACAAATTGTAACATGTAAAATATATTATTTGTGTGTCTAGAAAGTCAAATTTGACCTCCATAACCAAGTCGGTCCTCTCAGTGAAAAATTGGCCTAGGAAAGGCCTATTTGATCTCATGAGAAAGGTATTTAAAGGAAGATACTTCGACTTGTTGTCACCCAAAGTGTACACCTACGTGTGGGAAAAGGTTCCCAACTCCACAAGGTGCATCTTTGAGGCGCAACGCTTAGAGTAGGGGTTGTCACTCTGATCCATACTTTCTTTTTTTAAGCTCTCTCCTAAGCAAGCTAAGGGAGGTAGTCCCTAAAGGATAAAAAACTAAGGGGAAACTTGCTGAAGTCAAAAAGTCCAAGAGATCAAGAGGCAAGGCAATCACTTCTCTCAGTAACTTGAATAAGATAAACACCAAGTTTGGCTATTATATTGAGCAATGTAAGATAGATGGATTCAATTTAGTTGATACGACACTTAAGATGAAACAACAAGAGACCAGTGCCTTGATAACAATGGCCAAACAAATTAAATAACTTGCACGAGATATTTCAAATTACAAGATAAGTAGTGCTGCAAATAAATGTTAGTAAGATAATTAGAAATATGAGTGATAAACTTTGAGAGAACAATTGCAAGGAACATAAACATGTTTGGACAATGAACTTTGAAATGACAAGATCAATAATGAAAGCTTGAAATTATAGATTAGTTCACAATTCTAATTACCAATGATGGATGAGATGCAAGATCTATCTAATGTGAAATGCAAGATCTTGATTGGTTTTAATTAAGATGCCTAGTGTAAGTGAGAGCCTTCTCCTCAATTATTTTGAAACAAGTCTCACACGAGGTTGTAGAAAGAAGTCCAAGGGAAGGAGGCTAAGGCCTCATTAACGATACCTACCCTAGAGTTCTAACAACCCAAATGCCTCAATTCCTACAAGTGATTGCCCACAAGAGAACTGCAAGGTCACTTGTTTTAACCGTTGAGCAAGGGTCAAGCTTCGCAAGTTGGATGAAGAAGGTGGTCCTAACTTTCTATCAACCAAGCTTATGCTTGGAGGTAAGTTTTAGGAAATGCATAAATAGACTAGAATGATGATGTGAATGATGAGATTAGATAGCTTCAAAGAGTTACAATGATAATAATATGCTTCAATGGGAGAGATATAAAACACTTATAACCAAGCTTATTAAATATCACTTTGAATACAAGGCTACAAGATAACCAATGAAGCACCTTAGGATTACTTAATGAAACTATTAGTCAACAATTTCAAGTGCCTTAGTTATGATAACTTTCACTTAGATGAGATAGAAATTAGGAACAAGTGAAAATGATAAATGCAAACAAAGACTAGATCTAACAATGATATCAATGAAATCCCATCTAATCAATGAGAGCAAATAGGCAAGGTTAGTATTCCAAGAGGAAGAAGAAGAATCTCCTCCAATACCACAAGAAGATGAACAATTCTACCAAATACCAAAGAGAAAGGCACAAGATAGTATATTCCAATGATCAATAACTTGCACCAGACCTTATGAAACCCTACCAATCCATAAATGGCCCACGGTCAAGCAAGATCAATGACCAAGAATGCTCATTAAACCATCATGTATTAATGTGATCAATTATGATTGTTTTAGGGATTTTTATTATCAAATTTACTATATGATTAGCCTTTGAATGTGATGCTTCAAACCTATAGCACGTTATGTTCTGCAAGTGGCTCTTGGCTAAGGGAAACAAGGCTTCTAGGCCTATTGCCCTTCCTCCAATGATTAATGTGTCAATTGCAAAGTCCAAATGCCAATGTCTTCACCAAGGATTAGTGTTATAAGCCTTCCATAAATGCAATGTTACCCCTACAATGACAAGAGTTAGCCTTTTCAATCAACGAGGATATGGATTAGACTTTAAAATATTATGAAGCTAAGTCAAATATGGCCTCTAGGCCTAAACGGGAGCTCTAATGGATCAAGTATAATAACAAGCCTGCAAACCAAACAATTGCCAAAATCCTTGCCAATGATATGTATAGGCCTACAACAAATGAGGGTTAGTCTCTAAATCGAGTACAACGAATTTACAAGCCTTTTAAGGCCACGACTATGGAGATTAGGCCTATATAGGCCTGCAGCCAAGCAAAATTTTGTCAATAACCCTAGCAGTCATCGAGATAAGCCTTATGATTAGACTTTAGCCCTAAAAAATTTGTCAATAAACCTGCAATAATCATCCAAAGTCAGACTTGATGAGAGAACATATAAAATGTTTATTGAAATTATTTGCAATTTTTTTTTTATGTAGCAAACTCTTGAAGAAACCCTGGTTTTGCAATGAGATTAGCCCTTTGGGGGTTATAGCCTCACAAAAATGAAGTTGCGTTGAAGGAAAGAGGCTCAAATTCGATGGATAGATCAGGGCTCAAATCCTTTGCGGCCTTGGTAATTTTGCAAGATGGCTTCCGAAAGAATGCAACGTTGCCCTAACCCTAGCTCTCTAGGCTAGGTGAGGGCTAGTTCCCTCACAAATTCAGATTTATTTGATCTTCAAGGTGAATATGCTTGCAAAACGAATTTAAATAGAAGCCCTAGCAGTTCACCTTGGATCCACAAGAATAAAAAAATAAAACCTCAATTGGTTATATGTACAAAGGACAAATAGATATAAGGGTTAGAAAATTTACAATTTTATCTACAATATTCACAAGAATTTTATAGCTCTAATTAGCAAATATATTCATTTATTGCATAATTAAATTGGATATAAATGAATAAAATAGGATTTTTGTATTTGAGTCAAAGCCAAGATCTTTCAAAACAATCATTGGATAAGTCTTGGAAATTTAACACGGGCTCTTGAGCTTCTTGTCTTGGGAATTGGTTGATCCAACCAAAGACTTCCCCTCACGCCTAAGATCTAAATATTAACGAGGTCTCTACACACTTAAGATCAAGTTATTAGATCAAAAGAAGCTATATCACATAATAAACCCTCAAAATCTAGAGAAACTTGCTAGATTAATCAAATTTAATGTGTTGCTCTAAGCCTAGTAACTAATGTAAAATAGTTGTGCAAGTAGTTAATCCAACACTAGCAAATGAAATAATAACTTAAAAATTCATGTTAGTACAACTTTAAGAACATAATTCAAAAAAATGTTACCAAGAAGCAGAAGAGGAACACCATCACGAATAAACCTGCAAAGACTTTTTCTTTATTATTCCAGAAAAAAAGATTACAACCAGCAGAGCTTGACTCATGGCTTGATCAAGATTTTTTGATGATTAGATGATACAATGAAGAGGAAAATAGCTTCCTTATATACAACATGAGGGTGTCAAACCCCCCAAGTGGAAATAATCGCTAGTTCCTCTGATCCATGGCTTGATCCTTATCAAATTAATTTGATCCCTTGATAACTGGTGCATAGATCTCCAAAAAGTTTCGACCTCCTTGATTGTTGAGCTTGATGGACCAAATTTTGACT
Organism: Pinus taeda; assembly: GCA_000404065.3. Classification (NCBI taxonomy): domain Eukaryota; kingdom Viridiplantae; phylum Streptophyta; class Pinopsida; order Pinales; family Pinaceae; genus Pinus; species Pinus taeda. The sequence goes on from APFE031292795.1 coordinate 151,216, forward strand.
TTTGGGTGGGTTTAGACCATTGGAGAATCTTCGAAAAATAGAATTATCGTAATTCTCTCATTAAGTAACCACCTTGATCCAAAAATTCGATTTTCTTAAGAAATTATTCTTTTTGGCCCAATAAATTTTTGAACTGAGACTTTTTACCTTGGAAATGACCTTTCTAATTTTTCATTTTAAAAAAGGACCTCGATAAATTTTCCACTTGGAGAGAATTTAATTTTCTCTCATTTTAATTTTTTGACAAGTTTCCAGTTTAGTTATTTTGACATTTTTATTGGAAAATAAAATAAATGACTCGAGAAGGATTACACATATTTTCCACCCTTAAAGTGGGTCTAAAAAATATTTTGGCAATGATGTATAATTATGAGTAATCATCCACCAAAAATATTCCTAGACAACGCTTTTTACGTCACGATAGTACATAGACATCCCATTAGAAGGGGAATTCTACAATTAATGCATGACCTCTTGGACTCAACCAAATTCAGATAGATGATCCAGTATGATAAAAATACATAGACTCGATAACAGTAGGACTACACATGAGACCTTTCCATCGAGCCCCATTCTAGCTTTGGGGTATGTGTGGGAGAAAAACTCTACCAATTATAAGGGTCCAGAAACGATAACAATTGGTGAGGGTAAAAATCTCCCTAGAGTGAAACTCTTTGCTAAGAATCAAAGGCTTACTTAGATGTTTTTACATGGCTTCACAATCATACTAGAATCATTTTTACAATGAAGGCCCACAAGGTTACAAAATTTGGGATTACAATGATAAATTTGGAAGTTGCATGACAATGATGACTTTGAAAAAAAATTATCCACTGATATGTACTTTGCATCCTGGGTTGTTTGACACGTGTGGTCAACACAACTCATTTGCACACACTTTAGAAGTTCAATATAAAGCAAGAAGAGCTAAGGACAAGAAGACAAGAAGAAGTCAAAAGCAGGAAGGAAAATTTGATTTTTGGGCTTGATTTCTCTCACACGTGCAAAACTAGGGTTTCTACAGCTGCAAGGAGGCCGAGAATTGTAGGTCCAATTGCAAGTCTAAAAAAGAGCCAAAACTCTGCTTTGACCAGGAATTTTGAAGTTTTATCTCTGTTGACCTTGTTGACTTGAGCTTATTTCAAGAAGGAATTGTTGGAGGGCTGACTTGATGCTTGGAGGAGGTCTTGGCTTTGGTCTTTGGGTCTTGGATTTCTCATTTGATTTGATTCTTCTGTAAGAGAAGAGATTCCTTTTGGGTTTTCCCCTTGGAGGGGTTTTCCCTGGATTGGAGCTTACATTTTGTGTCCATTGTCTTCTATGAACTTCATGGTTTTTGGTCTTGATAATTGTTTGATGAAAAAAATCTAACTAAGAATAATAAGAAGCTAACATAAGTTCACAAGCTTTTATCAAGGATAAGGAGAATTGGTTAAATAACTGCCCTACTAGATTCTCCAACACGAAGTACCCCCTCTCTGTAATCTGATCCAACTTAGAATGTGTATCCCTTGGAATGTGACAATATGCTAAGTTGCCAAATATCCTAAAGTGGCTGACGTTTGGCTTCCTTGCATGAACGCTTCCTCGAGTGTCATCTTTCCCAATTGTTGAATTTTCTAAGTCTACCTGTTAGAAAATAAATCTGTATTTTGTTGGTTTAGTTCTTCTACTTGTAAATTCTGAACAAGTTATTTAAAACATCTAAATACCAAAATAAACACAATACAATCACAACATCTATAGATCATCAGCTGAAAGAAAACAAACAAACAAGTGACATCATTATTTGTAGGAATCTACAGGGTAAGTTCCTCAGATAGAACACCAAAGGACACTGCTCACAAACAGATCACAGATCAATACACTAGTATTCTTGACGTGGTTAAAACCCTCAAAGAGGGAAATAGTCCACGGCCTGAACCAACATGAGAAATTCAAGAAATTTATTAATAAAAGAAAGAAAATTTGCATAAGCTTCTCTCATGAATGGTCACACTACAAATGACCCTCCATGCTCTTTAGATAGAGATCATGGACCAATCGGGTGTTAAGCCATGGATCAAGTGTCGATAATACCGAGGAGAGAATGAACCCTCTGATCACTTCATGTCTAGAACATATCGTGACCGTCGGATTGTAAGTTACAAATGTACATAGCAAAGAAACACACTTTACCTAACTCTACACTAAACCAAGTTATACTTAACTATTTCCTATGTGTCAAAATATCCTAACATTATTTTTGGACAAATGTTCCTGGGAAAACCCAATGCAGAGAAATTGATGCATCTATTCTGAGGATTTATTATTATGCAGTATTTCCTTCAGTACAACTGGGTGCCTAACCGGCTCACCTAACAGAGAAAAATATACGGCAGCAATACCTCTCTATTTGGAAATAGGTATTCAGAAAACCTGTCCCACGAAACCCTCTCTGGTGACTTTGAAGCTCAGCCTTGGCCCTTCTGGCCGTGTCAGCCCTTTGAGGCATTGCGTAGCCTCTGGGACCCTTTGCATCACTCCCTCTGCCTTTTGCATGGATAACGCAGTCCCTTTGGGCTCTGCGCTGTCTTTGCTAGGCTCTGCGTGGCCTGCTTTGGCTGCTGCTCTCACTCTCTGCTTCTGCACTGGTCTTTTGGCACTATCTTTGCCTCTCTGCCTAGTACTCACTGCCCCTCGTTGCTAATCATTGATTCACTTTTGCTTGGAAACCTCGCTCTAGCAAAATGAATAACTAATCACTCTGGTGTATTCTCCAACTGACCCTCGAACCTCTTCTTATACTTTTCTCGTTGGTCCTTCAATGGCCAATATTAAATCTCTAATCAATGGATAAGATTAGATTTGGCTTGATCCATGACTTTTGGAACCTTCTAACCCAGTTTTATATTAATACCCATTAATATTTTATTTTTCCTAAGTTTAGACTTAGGAACTCCATTAAAAATATTAATTATTTTAATATCTCCCAAACCAGGTACAATCTATCCAAACCATTTCTGGGTCTTCGATATCTCATGTGCTTTAGCCTCTCCACCAATTCTCATGGCTAGAGCGCATCCGATGCCACCCAAAATCAACACCAATGCCTTATGTGGGACCCCTTTCTGAATACATACCACTGTACTACATGCCTATGCCCATAAGTATTGTGGCATATCTTGGTCATACAATATGGAACTAGTTCCCTTTGATATTGAACAATTATTCCTCTTAATAACCTCATTCTATTGTAGGTTGTAAGGAACCATCTACTCTCTCTTGATCCCCTATGTGGTACAGAACTCCTAGAATGCTTTCCTTGTGTACTTGCCTCCATTAGCCAACTGAAGAACCTTCACCTTCCTACCTATCAAATTCTCCACAAGAGATTTGAACTCTTCGAAGTGACTAAAGACCTCATCCCTGGTCTTCAAGAAGTATATCCAAGTCTTCCTAGAGTAGTCATGAATAAAGGTTACAAAGTATTTTCACCCTATGAAAAATTGCGTCAAACATCAAATTGCATATATCCAAATTAATTAGATTAAGAACACAATTGTATCATGTGTCACTCCTTGGAAATGTTTCCTTAGCGAACTTCCCCTATATAGATCCCTTGCACACATCATCATGCTCTATGCTCACCTTTGGAACACTTGTCATTGTCTCCTAGAGTAACTTAAGTGCCCTATAAAGAATATGCCCCATCCTCCTATGACATAGCTCTCCCTAATCTCTCAAATCACTACTGCTCACCAATGCCTTTGGAGTATCTAACTGCAACCTATAAAGTTTGTTGCTCCTAACTCAAATAACTATGGGTGACTTCCACTCCTAGCATTTTATCGACACCTGTTTTCCTCTAAAGAATACATTGTACCCATGGTCCTAAAGAATAGATATCGAAATCAAATTCATCCCCATTCTTGGCACATGCAACACATCATGGATGGGAATCAACTTGCCAGACTCCCTTTGAAATAGAACAATCTCTCTCCCAACTAGGATGCACTTGGACTTGTTCACCATCTCGATTTGGAATCTAGTGTCCTCCTCCTAGTAATTGGAGAAGTACTCCCTAACTCATGTCATATGAAATGACGCCCCACTGTCTATATACCACAATGTTATCAGAACCAAACCGGTGATCGAATCGAAAAACCTTGTGGACCAAGAATCAGTTGGAACTAGACCAAAACCAGAAAAAACTGGGAAAAAAATGGTTTACCAAAAACACAAAATATTCATATTTTATAGAAAAACATATATATTATGTGCAACCATATGAATCCAAACCATTTATACACAAATATGCAAAAGTTCTCATTTACATAGCATGTAAGGGTGCAAATAACCAAAATAACATTGAGTGCAATCCATCTCTGAACCAAAAATACATCAACAATTAGGCTCTATATGGCCTCTAGCATCCAAAAAGATCATGCTATAACAAACGCCTACATATCATCAAAATCATTGCCTATATTGTTGTTTTCATCATCAATATAACCATTTAGTCATTAAAATAAGATAGAAAAATGTAGCATGTCATGTCAAGATTTTATTTGAGTGATGGGTACATTATTTAGTAGACTCATGATAGAGGAGTTCAACAACCAATGCCACTAACATCAAAGTACATAGAGGGCTTAGTGCTCTTTATTAAATACTAGTTCCATACCCTCGTATATGACAAAATCCAATGGAAACGTTGCAATTCCCCCAATCCTGAAATCCTGAAAAACTATAAAAGTCTGTTAGATCTTGAGTGAAATCTAAAATTCTACTTTCTCCGTATGAAATCCATTGAGGTTGGAACCACTCTCAAACATCTTGAGTCATTTCATGGTAATGTTAAAAATTTAAGTAAAAGGATGAAAATGAAAGATAAAGGAGAATGTCACTTTTACTTTCATCAATTGCATAACAATACTAGGGCCATATGCTTGATTATTAGGCTGAAAGCCATATGCTTGAATCTTAGGCTAGCTTAGGGGAGAATTTGAAGTTGGTCAACCAATTGAAAAAATTAAAAAAATGAATAAATAAGTCAATTTTTTTTATGTTGGCCTGAATAGGTACACATTGCACAGAACTAGTCCTGAATCGGCCGGTTTGACCTATTTTGATTTGGAGGCCAGTTTCAGGCTAGTTTTGGACCAAAAACAACCGGACCAGCCAATTCGACCGGTTCCAGTCTAGTTCTGCTCTGGTTCTGATAACACTGATATACCAAACAACCTAGAGGTTGAGCTAGTCAAGAAAGTTATGAGTGCAAACTCTTGTTCCATTTTATTGGAAAGCTCGTCTGCACTTGTTGAAGTTGTCGTTTGCTTGTTGCTCTTCTTATCACCTTTCTTCCTCTGTGGCCAATTGTTGACATAGTGGCCAAACTCGTGACAACTGTAACACTTGACCTTTGAAAGGTCCTTCTTCTTATCCCCCTTAGAGTTGGACCCTTTGTTGGATCCCTTATTCGCTTTGTTCTTTCATGCAAGAACCACATTCTCTTGTTCTCCCTCACCCTTTTGTCAATTGTTGCTGCCATTGACAAGACTCAACCTAAAATCCTCCAGAGTGAAATTGCTCCACAAACAATCCCAGTTAGGTAGGTCTTGTCTGTTGAATTTTTGAAACTTTGGTTGGTCTTCATAATTGTGAAATAATCAATAAATTGTGGACTCCAAGTTGGCTCCAAAAGAAGTAAAATTAAATTTTCAAATTGTGAATTTTACCTTTGAAAATGCAAAGTCGGCCCCAATATGTTCAAGTCAGCCCAGCCCAAGGGATGTGTCCATTCGAGCTTCTTTGATCACTATATAAAGGCCATTCGGCCTCCATTGAGAAAAATTCGGATCAGATAAATGTATCTTATAGGGAAAAATTTCAGGCTTATCAGAGCCTGAGATAGTACATGAGAATGAATTTGAGGCAGAACTAGAAGGATGAATCTGAAGCAGACTAAAATTTCAGGAGTCCGAATTTGTTTTTGTTTGACCAGGTTTGTCCTGGGTTTGGTTACTAGTCAGTTTGACTTTGTTTTTGACTATGAAATCAGATTGTATCTCTTGTTGAAATGGACAAATTTTCTAAGAAATGGTTGTTAAGTTTTTCCCATGGTTTGGGGTTTTCCCAAGGTAATTTTTGTGTCGCTTGTGTTTGGCTCTCTCTTCATGTTTCTATTTTTATTATTGTTTAATGTTGAAGATTTCCTATGTATAATTGCTTAATGATAAAGTGACACAAGATAAATAATTAATAATATCATTGGAAGTAATTATCAGTCTAAGAAATCTGGAAAAATCAACATTGTTGTCCTTTGATCACTTGGACAAACACATCCCACTTCTTTGAGACCCCGTTCAAGGCAGTTCACATGAGCTCGTCATCTTCTATCTTTTCCCCAACAGCTGCTAGTTCATCCTTGACAAGTATGACTCTAGTGAGGTAACTGACTATGCCTTTGCCCTTGTTCATTCTGGTATTTCTGGTTTTGATGGCTCCATGCTTTTATTCTATGTCTACCATAATGCTTAACCCTTATATTTGAATTATAACTTGCATGAAAAGTTTTAATGGAATATCTAAAGATCATTGTGAAAGTGGGTTTTACGCATTTTATTGTTCTCCTAACCTTGTTAGCATTTGAGGTCATTTCAAAAATGTTAAATTATGATCAGAGGGGTTTAATGTGGCGTGGAGTGTATTTATATTGATCACCCATGGTTATATTGTGATGAAAAAACAACAGAACTCATATACCATTTGGTGTATGGTATATTTACCACCCTTCAATGTATCGTGATGGACAAACAACGGAAATCATTTGTTTCCCATGTCATTTGCTTTGAAAGCAACAGAAATCACTTTTATGAATTTTTATTTCATTTTCAATGAATTGCAAGCTGGAATCTTAAAATTATGATCCTTTCACTTTAATAGATATAGAAGCACAGGGATTTGATCAATTAATATTTTTTGATAGAAAGGGGGTGGCCTAGCTGAGTATGCTGTGGTACCCCTGAAAACAACTGTAAAGAGGCCTCCAGAGGTTCTTCCAGAGGCTGCAGGCTTGCCAATAGCTGGAATTACTGCATTGCAGGTGGTTCGGGATGTTGTAGGTATTAAGCTTGACGGAAGTAGCAAGGGAGTTAATCTACTTATCACAGCTGCCTCAGGAGGGGTTGGACATTTTGTTGTGCAAGTATGATCCCTTGTCTAAAACCACATGGCTATTTTATCTTGTTTTTGGATTAATGGGATAGAAATGAAATATTAATGCCAACTGATGAGCAAAGAAGAGTCAATGCGACTCCAGAGTATGCTTGGTACAACTAATTCATACACTGAAAATTAATAAACCTAGGATATGATTGACCTTTATGTTTTCAATTAGAAAAACTTGGATTTGATTGAACGTTTTATGTTTTTAGTTGGCAAAACTTGGCAATGCTCATGTTACTACTACTTGGCGGACGCAACATTGAGCTTGTCAAGAAGATGGGAGCTGATGAAGTGCTAGACTATAAAACACCAGAACCCTCATTTGAACTTCATTTGAAAGATATAGGGAATGGTACTTCCTCGAACCCTGCATATGAGTTTATTATTTTATGGTGTAAAAATGACTATTGCCATAATGAGAACCAATTTTGTTGCCTATGAAGTTGATGTGAGCATTTCTTTGTATGAGTATTTGGATTTTACTCCTTTTGGGTAGTAATATAGGCAGGTCTCTGAAGATTTTGAGTTCATTATTTTATGGTGTAAAAATGACTATTGCATTAATGAGAACCAATTTTATTACCTATGAAAGTGATATGAGCATTTCTTCGTATGAGTATTTGGAATTTAGTCCTTTTCATAGATCTGAGATGTTATTGATTATCTTCTTTTTTTTAAATAATTAAGTCATTCATATTTAACTAATTATTTTTGGATTGTATTTTATATGTATTTCTCTTTTGAATAAAGAAAAGATATTATTATAATCATTTCTTTAAAGATATAGTATATAAAAAGAGAGAGAGAGGTTATTTCTTAAGAAAAAAATTACATTGTTGATCTCAATTTTCACAAAATTATACCAGCCTAACTTTGATTAGATTTGTTGGTTGGTACACTGTATGCTAGAGTTTTACATCGATTATCATAGACTGCACAACCCAACACCATATATCTAGAGAACCAAAAAAACACCATAGACAAAGCAAAACATACAACCATTTACGAATCAAAGGATGTCACAAGAGCATGGTTGTTCGGTCTAGTGCTTGAGGGTATTGGAAGCTTGAATTCACGTTGTATATGCTTCTCCATATGGCTCATACGAGCTTCTAGTCCATCAAGGTTGTTCTTCATTTTCCATTGGTTCTGTTATATGTCATTAAGGAAGGAGATAATTTCATTTTTGTCATCATGCGTTTCCTTGAGAACTTGCCCCAGTAATGTTTTCAACTACCAATGAAGAGTAACTAAATGCATATACAAATTTCCCCTACCACTAATGTGCCCAGGGCCTGGGAGCCATTGAGAAACTTCTTCTAGAAGCTTAGAATTTGAGATGGTATGTTTGTCCCTACGAACATTCCTTTCAAGCTATTGAATATCGGTCTGAGTGCTTGGAGGTATTGCAGCCTTGTAAACAACATCTGCCTCCTGGGCTTGAGCCTCAGAACAAGACTTGCTAGTCTATCCACACTCCCTAACACCTCATTGACTATGGTCCTTCTGATGAGGCATGATAAACCAAATAAACCATAAAACCTTGTTAGCCTCGAGAAGGAAACAAATGCACTTCCCCCAAAACCTACAACAATTACTCTTTTGAATTGCAGACAAAGAATTCCAGTGCATGTAGGGATCTAGACTCTCCTCTCTTCCTTAATGTCATATGATAGATAAGACATTTTTATCCCCTGCAAGAGAATTAAAAAATGTCAAGGCAATACTAGCACACCAGAACCAAAGTCATGAAAGAAGAGTGAACAAGTAAAGATGGCAGAAGGCTCGTAGATCAGGAAAAGAACTAGAATTTAGATGAAAAGGATCCTTAGATATCAATTCAACCAACTTATCCATTGACTTAACCAAAGATAAGGTAAAAGGAACCAATACCATGCATAAACTATCAATAACGAGATAACATGACACACAAAACCAAGAACACAATGTTACCTCTACAAGGGACCAAGAGTAAATGAAGACGTTTAGCCGCAGACTAGCTCTGAAACTCTATGTCATTCTAGCCCTCCATACAAAGTCAGAATCTATGCAATTGAGATAGGTGTGCTTTAGACCAACATTCTCTTTTTGATGAGCTAACTCTGAGCAAGAACCATTTCCTTGTGTTGCTTGAAACAGTAAGATTTTTCTTTTGAGAGGGAGAATTGTCGGATAAAACTTAATAAAGCTTCTCAACTATGTATTTTCCATTGCAAACTCCCTCACATCCAAGCAATTATCCTCAACAATTCCAGAATTCAAGCTCGTAGAGATGCCAAAAGAGCTCTCCTGTGGCCATTGCTCACCATTCTCCACATACATTAATTTTCTAAACAATCAAAGAATCGAGAAATAGTAACAAACATCCTGAGTGTCATTAAGAGAGGAGATGGCCTTCACACATATATTGCATGGAGGGGGCAGGCCACACCACCACCCTCCTTAATGGTCTTGGGAGTTAGTGGGGTGGTTGGTACCTGCCCTCCCCCCCTCCTCCCCCCATTCAAAATGTAACTTGTGTTGGTCTTCATAATGTAATTCCAATGTATCCTTGATGTATTTATTATATTCATTTATTATTATTATTTTATTTTTAGTCAAAGCATGTTCTTCATGTTTATAGGGTCAATTGAGTCAAAAAGAATATTTTATGAGTCAAAAGAAATATAATTGAGTCAAGTCCCATTTGGACTTTTTGTAAGAAAAGAAAAGAAAATTTATTTTTCAAGTCAAAGTGTCTTCACAAGACGAAGTCAGCCCTAGGGACAGTTATTTGACCCTCCTCGACATGTATATATAGATTCAACTCAACGTCTTTGGAGATCAATTCATTCACTCACACATCACATCCTTTCTGCACCCAATCAAGAAGAAGACAACCAATGTCAAAGGAGAGAGAGGAAGGTCAAAGGAGAGGAAGAAGAATTTTCTACGTTAATTTTTCTCACACATGCAAATTTTTTCGAGGTCTTCCAGGCTTGAAATTTGAAGCGTAAAATTACAGGAGGCTAAAAACTCAGGATTTGACTAGATTATAGAAGGTTGACCAATGTTGACCTTGATTTGATTAGAGGAGACTTGGAGGAGGGTTGACTTGGGTCTTTGTGGCAATCTTGGTATTGGTCTTTGGTCTTGGATATCTCACTTTTATATGATTTTATAAGAAGAGGATTTTCTTGGGTTTTCCTCCTTGCGGGGTTTTGCCTTAGCTTGGAGCCCTAATTTCTTATGTTCTTTGTCTCTTGTGATCTTCATGTTTTGTACATTTTTGGTAATTGCTTGATGAAGAGAATATAAATTTAATAAGAAGCCAACAAACATTCATAAGTAATTATTGAGTTAAGAGAAATATAGCCTAATGTACAAGCATCTTGATTTCTCAACATGGTGTCATAGTTAAGGTGAAAGAAAGGCAGTTTGAAGATACTCCTGAATCAGTAATCTAAAAAGTTTGATCCGAATATTTGTAGCACATGTCCAATAGAAGATCGAAGTTAAGGCTACTTCAAAAAAATTTGCACTCTTACCATTTGAAACTTGTTTCAAGGTCAAAATAAAGGATAAGAAAAAGATTTATACCTTCACTCAAGCTAGAAAAAGATCAAAGAACAAAATGAATTTATGTGACATAATCTTTGTGGCTATACTAATATAATTTCAGAATAAGACTATGACATTGTACCTCTACATTATAGGGCCTCTTCTATGATTTCTTATAGACAAGTCTAAATAAAATTTCATGTGAACAATTGATGATGAAGAGTCGATTTGGCAATATGTTCTTGTGGCTTTATATCTCTGCTAATTAAAACAAGCCTAGCTAGCCACCTATGGCAATATACATCATGATATCGAAGATCAAACACTTGAAAGGATTACATGAATTAAAAAATTGTAATACGAATTCTAGACCATACCATCTCTGCAAAAATAACATTTGAATTTGTATCTTTGTGTCAAATCAGTGAACGACATCCAAATTTTCTAAAGAAAGAGCAAGATAAGTCTATGATATTAGTGTGAAGATTAAAGATCATGTATGGCACTTGAATTTGTGAAAAATCACTAGATTGAGCATAGAAGAAGGCATCAACTATACAAGGTGTTGTCGCACAAAGTGTCTAGGCACCGCGACAATGCTCAGAGTAAGGGTTGTCACTCTAATCCTTACTCACTCTGTTTAGACTCTCTCCTAGAAAAGTCAAGGGGGGTAGCCCCTGGGGTGAATGAATGAGGATAGCCTGTGAAACACAGGCTCTAGGAGACTGGACAACTTGATGAATGTAAATGAGTCCTGGTTAACTGAGATAAATAGATCAAACACTAATATGACCTAGACACAACCACAAGATAGAAATGATTACAAACCAGTGCCTTTATATTTAATTAACCATAGACTAAACAGAAACAAGTTATCTAGAGCAATTTATAAATGTGATGAATATGACGATCATGAACGATTAAATGTGAACACCCAAAATTGCAATATATTTTAGCAATTAAATCCCATGAAGAATTATGAAAATTAAATGCTAAGCAATGATTCTAGATTAAAAATGATTTTCTTCAAGAACCCATATCTAGAATTAGTTATCTTTCTCCTATAGCCAATATAATTTTCAAAACGCCTTGCCAATAGGTAAATCAATACCACAAAAGGACACCAAGGAACTTTAGATTAACAATTTAGTTATTCCTTAGGTAATTAATTTAACGTGGTGAAAAGGAAGAGATTAAATTTTTAATGTGACCAAAGTAAAACAAATAAAAAAGGGTTAATAAATTGAAATTTTAATGGGCCGTAGGCCACAGTAAAATTTAATGTGAAAGCGCAAATCCTCTTTTGATTTAATTCTTTTAGGATTTTAAAGTCACATAAATGAAATTTTTTATTTTTAGATTTTTT
>APFE031292796.1:0-14312 GCA_000404065.3 Pinus taeda
GGATTTCTTGATGTAATCTCCAAATTTTGATTAATATATTCCTGATGCCTATGTTTGGTGGACGTAGCCCAGATTGGTTGGGTGAACCACGTTAAATACTGTGTTATGTGCTTGCTTCTGTTGTGTGTTTAATTTGTTTGCTGAGCACCTGATCCAACAGTATTCTATACAAAATGAACACTTTAGTAATTATTTATCTGGTCAGATTAAAGATCAAAACACTATATTTTCACATGGTTAAAACTCTTTTAGAGGGAATCACTCACGAGCCATCCAACATGGCCAATTGAGGCAATTTTATTAATGCAAAAGAAAATATTTTAGATGAGAATGTTCTCACAGTCAATCATCATCCACGACTTTCCATGTCATTTAAATCAATGATGAACCAATCAAGTGCTAAGCCACAAATCAATGACCATTAGTATTGAGGAGAATATGAGTCGTTCAATCATTCCATATCTAAAACATACAATGATCGTCAATGCAATTATTGCATACTAAAGTAACACATTAAGAAACACACTCTTACCTAATACACACATTAGACCACTTAACTAACTCTTAATGTCTAAATATACCAAAGTCAAATATATTCCAATATATACATATGACACTGCAAAACCTTCTATTAAAAAATATCTATGAAAAAGTGAAAAAGATTTCATATATATAGAGAGAGAGAATTTAATAGAGAATTATATATATATGTATGTATAGTTTCATATTTGTAGCTCACTCACCCTGAAAATGAAGTACTGTGGAAACAAAAGGTTCAATGTTCAAGCCAGTTTATGAAGAGGAAGACAAGTTTAGTGTTCCATAGATTATAGCGGTAGCAGCCAAAATTAACCCAAAAAGAAAAATACACTTTTAAATTTATATAAAATTACAGATTTAATAATTACCCATTACTTGTATTGGAATGGTTAGAATGTACAATATCAAATATGGAAATAAAGAAGTCAAAACAATTTGTTTAATTTTAATGATACAGAAATACAAAATCTTCCCTTGGAAAAAACATTAAAAACAATGATCTAGAATATACAATGATCATAATGCATACTAAAGTAACATATTAAGAAACACACTCTTACCTAATACACACATTAGACCATTTAACTAACTCTTAATGTCTAAATATACCAAGATCAAGTATTTTCCAATATATACACATGAGATTACAAAACCTTCTATTAAAAAGTATTTATGAAAATTTGAAAAAGATTTCTTTTATATATATATATATTATAGATGTGTAATTCATTTACCGTGAAAATGAAGCATTGTGGAAACAAAAGATTGAATGTTCAAGCCGGTTATGAAGAGGAAGATAAGTTTAGTGTTCCATAGATTATAGTAGTAACGCATAAATCAATCCAAAAAGAAAAATACACTTTAAAATTTATATAAAATTACAGATTTAATAATTACCCATAATAATTTTAAATGAATTTAAAAACTTGAATTTGGAATGGTTGGAATATCAAATATCAAATATGGAACAATTTCTTTAATTTTAATGATACAGAAGAATCTTCACTTGAAAAAAACCATTAAAAGCAATGATCTAAAACATACAATAATATTCAATGCAACTAATGCATGCTTTAAAAGTAACACATTAAGAAACACACTCTTACATAATACACATATTAAACCACTTAACTAACTCTTAATGTCTAAATATACCAAAGTCAAGTATTTTCCAATATATGCATATGAGACTACAGAACCTTCTATTAAAAAATGTTTATGAAAAAATGAAAAAAGGTTCCGTGTGTATTATATATATATATATATATATATATATATATATATATATTAATAGAGAATTCAATAGAGAATTTATATATATAATTTTTTTTTAAAGATGTGTAGCTCACTCACAGTGAAAATGAAATATTGTGGAAACAAAATATTGAATGCTCAAGCTGGTTTATGAAGAGAAAGACAAATTTAGTGTTCTATAGATTATAGTGGTAATGGCCAAAATCAATCTAAAAAAATAAATATACTTTTATATTTATGCAAAATTACAAATTTAATAATTACTCAATATAATTTAAAAAACTTCTATTTGAAATAGTTAAAATCTCTAATATGAAATATAAAAATTAAAATAAATGCTTTAATCTTAATAATACAGAATTTTCACTTGAAAAAACCGTTATAAATATTGGAAATTAAATCTCTATTTAATAGAATGATGATACGATTACACAAGCCAATTAAATGGATCCACAAACTTCAGAAATGCTGTATTACAGCAAAGTCCAAAGAATTGATTACCAATCTTCTGGATTTACAAAGACCCTCAAGAGAAGATTTGTACAACCTAAGCTATCTACCTTAAACATCCAACTGATAATTTCTCCGTAGAAGAGCCAGGCAAACTAACCCCCCCTTCCTGGGGTGTAGCCAAAAGATCAAAAGTCCGAGATATAAAATAGAAAGAGAAGATCAAGTACACCTGCAGAAACATGAACAGAGTTTGCTACAGTGACCAGCCCAGTGTAGCGCCAGGAGAATTGAACCCTTCAATCTATGAAAATACGTGTACATATAGGCAAAAGGCTCTGTTTCCACTGCTTTCTTGAGCGGAGAGATGGCAGTTGCATCCATCTTGGTTGCACCTATAACAGTAAGGTGCTTTATATGGCTTCTGTACAGGTGGACATCATCTATTAGCTGTGTCCATGTTATGGAGTACTAATGCATTGCAATGACATTATAAATAATATTTTATTTGCATTTCTCAATTATATAGATTTTTCCAATAATCATATTTTCATTTATATAAATATAAATGACTGATTTATTATATTTAATGATAATTTTCAAATTATATATATAGAGAGAAATGGTGATAATGTGCCATGAAAGTGTAAAGCTTACAGATTAGAAATTATGTGCAAACGTTCAGCTATGCTGGGTGCAATCTTGGTGATTTTTATGACTTAGATGTCCTTGGATGGTGATTAAAAATGTCAATCTGGGTGCAATCCTGGTGATTTTGATGATTTAGATGCCCTTGGATGGTGATTAAAAATGTCAATAATCTAGAGACTCGTATAACCTAGAAAACATATATCTCTCTATATATATTGAAATCCAAAAAGATAATATAAATCGAATATATTCATCAATTTTGCATTGTACTCATGGTAATATATTTAGACTAATAAAGAGAAATGATATTCTAACCCTGCGCTTGATAAATAAAATAAGATGAATCTAGACTGGTTTTTACAACATCTATTCCACACTGAATAATAAATTTTTACACTTTTATTTTTTTATTATACTGTATGGAAGAAATTTTGTACTAAATCCATCTATTTTTTTGGGTACTAAATCCATCTTAAATAGATATTTGAATAAATTCTTTAAATACCAATCCAGAGTATAAATAAGTATAATTTATCAAATAAAAATCTATAAATTTAGAGTTAAGCCAGTAAAACAACGAAATTATAGAAATGTAACTTTCGGTTTTTCGTAAATCTTAAAAAATGGTTCAAGTAAATCTCAGACTTAATTTTAATCAAGTCTGGTGCTAGTAATACTAAGATAAAAACAAAACAAAACCACACAAGAAATTAAGACTTTTTTTTAGCAACTCCACTCCACATTTGAGATTTTGAGAGACTAACAATTACCTGGGAATCAAAATACGGAACAGATAAAAGAGATTGACAAACTCAACAGATTTTTAAACGAAAAACTAAAATAAAATCAAGAAATTGAGATTTTCAGCAACTGACAACCACCAGGGAGATTTCCAGCAACCAACAACTACCTGGGAACAGAGTATCTTCAAAAGAGAGAACAAAAACTAAAATAAAATGGAAAAAACAAGAAATTCAGATTTTCGGCAACTGACAACCACCTGGGAGATTTCCAGCCACCAACAACTACCTGGGAACACCTGGGAGATTTCCAGCCACCAACAACTACCTGGGAACAGAGTATCTTCAAAAGAGAGAAGAGGGTATCTTTTAGGAGATAGACAAACTCAATTCAATTCAGAGTATCTCTAATACTCACATGTTTCAATCATCTTGTGCTCATCCACTGGCCCTTACTCGTACAGATGGCGAAAACTCTTCAGCTCTGTAATCAGATTCCACATTTGTAGTGAAGGAAGCTACTGGGCAGAGACATATCTTAAGTTGTGAAATATATTAAAACACCTGGTTGCCCTCACTCTTTCACCAAGTACAGTGGTCATGAACTTCTCATAGATGAGATTTTGCTCAAAATTTTTATTCAAACACTTGTGTTTGTGTAACATCCAAACACCCAAAACTGAGCAAATTCCCACCTATGAGCAGTTCATGAGCACCGACTGCGTGACTTGTTGAATTAAATCCATCCAATATACCTCTTTCACTACCAAAAAAAGATTCATTCAATATGAAGTTGTTCGACTTCATTATATGGTTTTTCCGGTTGGAATATCCTTGGACTTGGGCAATAAAATGTATTCATACCTACCGTCTGTGCCTATTGAAAGTGTTCAAATATGAAGAGAGTGAACCAGTTTTATCGACAGGGGCCCACCTTGCAAGAATCAACCTGTATTTAATATGGAAAGTTATTAAATGAAAGCGAAAGCGTTCATGTGAAATAAACGAACCGGATAAATAAGAACCTGAAAATGAAAGGACAGTTGCAAATAAAAGTAGGAACCAGAATTGTGAAGTAGTTTATTGACGGGACCCACCTTGCAAGGGTCAACGGGTCCACAGATATCTCACAAACAGATTCGTGAAGTCTAGATGGCACGACAAAGAGCACAATCTGTTGACTTAACTCCAAACCCAGTTATCCAGACAGAGACTTTAATTCTAGGAAAGACAAAAAAAAAATGTTTCGAGCGGACCAACTGCTCTTTGACAAATAATTCGTGAAAAGTTCAACGTACATGTTCTTTTTAAAATGTTCATCAACATAAGTTAAACTAACATTCCCATATCTGGGAGTTGTTTTTATTCTTAGTTTAATTTATGTAAGAATGACGCACATTCTTAAATTAAATTAATTTTTTATACTTCTGATATAGTTCCCTATAATAATATTGAGTGCTTTTGAAAATTTTCTATGACATAAATGGCTTTATTTGATTAAGAGTTTTGTATGGTCTCTACTTTAGAAAAGTCACGAAAATAAGTTAAATATCTGTTACAATTTAAAATTATTTATTGTTTTACTCATTTAAATTTTGTAATGGGGAATTTTTTTTTTTTCTTTATTTAAAGATTTGTTGGATTATCGATACAAATAAATCACAAAAGACTTTAATATAAAAGTTGACTTATAAATATAGCCTTCACAAACATAGTGTAAAAGTGAAAGAAGTAAAAACGATGTATGAGTTTAAGTTAAAATATGAGTAATTATAAAGCTGTTAGCTAGTTATTAATAGATAAAAAGTAAAGTGAGAAGAGCTACAATGCTATTGTTAAAGCTAAAAACGTTAAGAGGTAATTATGTTAATATTGAGTAGAAATTGGTTTTGATCATTAGAGCAGGAAGGTCCCACTTAGTATCAAAGAGATTAATATGAATTAATTGCATGAACTCTTAATCATTAGTATGAGGTTTTTGAGGGATAGGTTTTTCAAATATGGTCAAGGCCAAAGTTGGGATCTCCTTGTCAAGGTTGGAAATGATGAGGGATAACTCCTACACTAACATATCTTAGACACCTAATCCTCAGGATTACAGTTGGGTCAGTGTGTGGCGAACCTACCTATGATTTTGTATATGGTTTTTGCACATGGATTTGGGCGACATGGTTTTCGGTCCATGGTCTTGAGAAAGGAAAGGGATCTGATGATTCTCCTTCTGCAGAAGTGAAAACCACCTCAGATGAAGGTGGGGATGTGTACTTGACTTCTTCAGGTACACATGTAAATCATCAGCCATGGTTGATTGACTCAGGTGCATCCTTTTACTTCATCCCCATAGAGAGTGGTTATGTGAGTATGAAAAATATGGTGGCGGTGATGTCTTCTTAGGGGATGATAGGAAGGATAGAATCGTTGGTCGCAGAACAGTAAAGTTGAAGTTGCAAGGTGGAAAGGTTAGAACACTTCCGGGTGTTCTGCATATTCCTGCATTGGCCAGAAATCTGATTTCTATAAGAAAGTTAGATGATGCAGGTGTAAAAACAGTGTTTGAGAAAGATACCTGGAAGATGGTTCAGGAAGCACTAGTATTGATGCGGGGAGTTTGGAGTGGAACTCTGTACAAGCTGCAAGGTAGCACTGTTGTTGATGGGTGCAAGAGTTCTGTGGTTCCTAAAAGTGGAGCAAAACATCTAGTGGTTTTTGGAGAAAAGACGATGCTATGGCATCAAAGAGTTAGACATATTGGACAGAAATGCCTTCGAATACCTCATGGTAAAGGTATGGTAGAAGGCATGACTAATAGCTCTCTGGATTTTGATTTTTGTGAAAATTGTGTGGAAGCAGAATCGGGTGAGTTTCCCCTTTGGTGGTAAGAGGGTGAAACATATATTAGAGCTTATGAACAGTGATGTGTTTAGACCTGTGAAGGTTCCCTCACTATGTAAGTCTCTGTACTATGTATCATTTATAGATGACTTCTCAAGGAATACATGGATATATTTCCTCAAGAAGAAATATGAAGTCTTTGACAGGTTTAAATAATTTAAGGCTCTGGTGGAAAACCAGACAGAGAAGAAGATAAAGGTGTTGATTACAGATAACGGTGGAGAGTTTTGCAACAAGGAATTTGAAGAATTCTGTAAAAAGTGTGGCATAGCACGACAAAAGACTACTCCATACACACTTGAGAAAAATGAAGTTGCAAAAAGAATGAACAAGACATTGATGGAAAGGGCAAGAAACATGCTCAATGGTGTCGGGTTAGGACAAGAATTATGGCCGGAGGCAATGGAGACAACATGTTACCTGGTCAACGGATCACCTTCATCAACTTTGAAGAATAAGACTCCACAAAAGGTATGAAATGGTAAGAAACCCTTTCTTTCACATCTGAGGGCATTTGGATGTGATGCATATGTACATGTTCCAAAGGAGAAAAGAACCAAGTTGGAGAGTAAATTTGAAAAGTGCATATTTATTAGGTATAAGGATGGTTTAAAGGGTTATAAGCTTTGGAACCCAGTAACAAGGAAGGTTGTGTACATCTGACATGTGGTGTTTAGAGAGGTGAAAGATGTTATTAAACATGAAGTCCAACCAAAGGAACCTGAGAAGATAGAGTTTGAGCTTAAAGAGGAAGAATTAGACTCTACAGCAGAAGATGAAAAGCCACAAACTCCAGGTGTGAGAAGGTCAGTTCAAGAAAGAAGGCAACTAGAAATTTACATTCCATCTGCTCTCTGTTCAATTTTTTCTTTATTTATTACTGACGACGATTCAAGAATTGTGAAGGAAGCAGTAGATTCAGATGATGGCAAACTCTGGAAAGAGGCCATGGTTGATGAACTAACATCTTTGCATAAAAATGAAGCTTGGATCTGGTGGAGTTGTTGGCTTGAAGCAAACCCATTGGTAGCAAATGGGTGTTCAAGAAGAAGACAAATGCAGAAGGAAAGGTGGAGAAATACAAAGCTTGGTTGGTAGCAAAAGGTTGTTCCTAGACACTGGGAAGTGATTTTGGTGATATTTTTTCTCATGTTGCCAAGGTAGTTTCTATTAGATTACTTTTATCTGTTGTTGCTACTTTTGATTTTAAGGTAGAATAGATGGATGTGAAGACAACGTTTCTTCACAGGGATATGGAAGAGGAGATCTACATGAAGCAACCTGAAGGCTTTGCGGTGAAGGGTATGAAAGAACTGGTATGCAAGTTAAAGAAGTCTTTATATGGGTTAAAACAATCACCAAGGATGTGGTATAAAAAATTTAATACATTTATTCAGGGACTTGGCTTCACTAGAAGCAAAGTAGATCATTGTGTGTATTTTAAATTAATTTGTGATCATGTTATTTATCTGGTTTTGTATGTGGATGACATGTTGCTGGTTGGAAATGACAAAGAAATTATCCAGGATTTGAAGATCCAATTTTCCTCCAAATTCAACATGAAAGATCTTGGTGCTCCAACTATATTTTGGGCATGGAAATTAAAAGAGTTCGAGAAAAGAGGAAGCTTTGGTTAAACGAGAGGAAGTATGTCGAGACAATATTGTAGAGGTTTAATATGAAGGATAGTAAACCGATGAAGGTTCCTATTCCTGTAGGTGTAAATTTATTTGTTGAACAATGTCCCAAGACACAAGAAGTGGAAGAGGACATGTCTCGTGTTTCATATGCAAGTGCAGTCGGTATTCTGATGTATGTGATGGTCTATACGAGACCAGACATTGCACATGCAGTGGGAGTATTGAGCAGGTTTATGTCAAATCCAGGGAAGGAGCATTAGACAACAATGAAGTAGGTTTTTAGGTATTTGCGTGGTACGAGTGATTATGGTTTGTGCTATCAAGGAAGACCAGGATTGGACAACTTTTTGAATATTCATGGCTTTGTTGATGCAGACACGGTTAGAGATCAGGATCAGAGAAGATCTACAAGTGGGTATGTGTTTAACCTATTTGGAGGTGCAGTCAGTTGGATGAGTAAAAACCAATTTGTAGTGGAACTATCAACTACAAAGGCAGAATACATGGCAACCAATCATGCAAGCAAGGAAGCAGTTTGGTTGCAGAAATTTTGTTCAAGTATGGGGTTAGTACAGGGAGCTATAAGGATAGATTGTGACAACCAAAGTGTAATTTTCTTGGCAAAAAACCCTGCTTACCATTGAAAGACAAAGCACATTGATGTTCAGTATCACTTTTTGAGGGATATGATAGAAGACAAAAAGGTGTTGTTGGTAAAGGTGGACACTTTGAATAATACTGCAGATGCATTGACAAAATCTATTAGCTCCGAGAAGTTCTCTTGGTGTATAGAAACAATGGGTGTTGTAGGGCTAGATAATGGAGTAAGATCTCTTGTGGCCCCTTGTGGAAAGAAAAAAACAAGTGGGAGAATGTTGGGTTGTGTTATATTCTTTCCACGACTAGCCTATGCAGTGAACTGGGGAGTTAAAGGGGGAGCGGGCCCCCCCCTTTATTCCGCTGATTACGTAGCGGGGGGGTCACAAGGGGACGGAAGCCCCCCTGTCCAGGGGGTTTAAGGGGGGCAGGTAGCGCCCCTCTACAAGGTCTAGGGTAGCACCCCGGGGAACTTTTTTTTCGACCCTATATTAGGTGGGGCAAACCTACCTATGGTTTTTTGCATGGTTTTCACACATGGTTTTCGGCACGATTGTTTTCGGTCCATGGTATTAGATGCTTCGACATGTATATATATGTATTGTAACATTGAAATGGACATAATGAAAAATCATGCCGGTAGTCCCATTTTTGGGATCCCAGGGAAAATCTTTGTGTATATGTGTTTTATGTGTCATGCTCTCACATTGTTTATTTTCTGTGTTTTAAGAATTTGTATGCAGGGAATTTCTATACGGGGTTAAAACCTACATAAATCTAGTCCAAATAATACTTAATTCTCTATAAAGTTTTTCCCTCTACAGTATTGAAAAAAAAAACCTATTTTTTAGATAAATTCCCTAATTCTCTATTCTCCAAATTCTTATTTATAATTTAAAAAAGAAATTCCAAAAAGGAGGGTTATTGAAAATAGTTTAAATCCATCATTTTTGGAGTTGTAAATCCTCCCTTTTCTCCTTTCTTGTTTCAATTTCATCGTTCCAATCCCTTGGGTTTAATCTATTCAACAAACTTCTTGCAATAAACTAATCAAAATAAAATTAAAACTAATCTCAATTTAACATCACAATTGAAATTGCAAAATTGCGAAAATAATCTCTCACACTAAAATTTAATTAAATAAATTTTATGAAAATAAATTAGTACTTCTCATTGATCTATGTTAAAACTTCTTTAGCCCAAGAAGACAGTCTTTGAACCAATTTGCAACAACATAAATATTTTGGCAAATGAAATTCCCAAAAGACAACTCAAATTTTTGATTTCTTATTGCAAGTGCTATCTGTGATTTCTTCTAGAATTTTTGCATAGTTAATAATTATATATGTTGGCATTATGATACAGGTGTTGTCCTTGATGGAAACTCACATATATGTTGAATGATGGCAGTTCACAGTGCTACAGGTTAACAACAAAGGATTACAGATCAGACTCCAGAGATTGAAGAAAGAGAATGGTTTAAGAAGTATACGTTGATTCACCCTTTCCAAAAGCGTATACACACGGGTTCACACAACAAAATGAGCATATACGTATGCATGCACTTTCACAGAATGAAAAGCATGTATGGGATGGAAAATTAAGGATAATGAATACCAAGGGTTCCTACCATAGTATTGACCCATGGTAATGAGTGCGGCAAAGAATATTGATAACATCAAAGAATACCAACAACATAAGTATGGTTTTGGTCCAAGGTATTGGAAAATGATCTATGTATATAAGAAGGAGAAGATCATAGGGCTAAGGTGTGCAAGTAATGAATATCTTATGAAGAGTTAGATCAAAATAAATTATGCATGTTATGGGTTTCTGGTGATTTTCTTGATCTGAACTAAGGATGCACCTAAGTGGTTCATGATGGATGAGAATATGATTTTTGAAGTTGCAGTTGGTTTTGGTTGTTGATGCAAAGTTCTGGGTTTTGCTCTGTGTTTTGGTGACAGTGTTCTGAATGTTCAATTTGATTGGTTGTGATTTGCTTCAATGTTGATGGGTTTTCAGTGATTGGTTGTATTACGATGGTGATTGATTTTTAGCCTCAATGTTACTGATGGGTCCAGTGTGAAAATTTGATGAACCGTGGCCTTCATATTGTGTTGTTGTGTACCAGAGTATCTAGTATGAAAATTTATGAAACATGGTCCTTGGAGAATGAGTGAAGGTTGGAGTCTTCTGTAGGTCGACACATATGTACTAGTAAACTTATTGGCTAGTACAAGAGCTAGGTGGTTGTAGCTCCCTTCCAATAGAAGCTGGAGAATGAGAGAAGGTTGTAGCCTTTTGCGAGTGTCTGCCTACGTACTGGTATGAGTATGTGCTAGTACAAGATTGTAAACAGGTTTTTCTTATATTAAAATAAGACAGAGACAACATCAACAGGTGGTTTTTCTTCCGCATTGGGTTTCCACCTTAAATCTTGGTGTTCATGTGTATTACTTATGTGTGATGGTTTATTTTGTTATTACTGCACATGGTTACTGTATAAATGGTTAATAAAGTATTGATGCACTTATTAAAGATCAACATATGATGAATTAATTGAATCATAAGTTCACTAGATATAAGTTGGGTGTCTTAAAAGACAATTGCATGCACATGCGAGTTCCCTTCATTGAAAAAGGGTATATAAATTTGATTATGAAATGAAAAAGTTATTGATTTGATAATATTGATTTCACCCCTACCCCCCTCTCAGTATTATTCCCAACAATTGGTATCAGAACAGGTCCTTTGGCAAAAGCTTGATTGCTTGAGGGAGATCCGTAGAGACAATGGGAAAGAAGCAAAAGAAGAAAGCACCTAAGAAGAAGAAGACATCTCAAAGGAACAGTGACAGCAAGAGAGACAATTGGCCATTAGGTGGAAGAAAGTATCTTAAGTTGTGAAATATATTAAAACACCTGGTTGCCCTCACTCTTTCACCAAGTATAGTGATCATGAACCTCTCATAGATGAGATTTTGCTCAAAATTTTTATTCAAACACTTATGTTTGTTTAACATACAAACACCAAAAACTGAGCAAATTCGCATCTACGAGCAGTTCATGAGCATCGACTACGTGACTTATTGAACTAAATCCATCCAATATACCTCTTTCAGTACCAAAAAAAAAATCATTCAATATCAAGCTGTTCGACTTCATTATATGGTTTTTCCGGTCAGACTATCCTTGGACTCGGGCAATAAAATGTATTCATACCTACAGTCTGTGCCTATTGAAAGTGTTCAAATATAAAGAGAGTGAACCAGTTTTATCGACCGGGCCCCACCTTCGAAGAATCAACCTGTATGTTACAATATGGAAAGTTATTAAATGAAAGTGAAAGCGTTCATGTGAAATAAACATCACAAGACTGAAGCGCGAATTGGATAAAGGTGCTAAGGACAGATAACGGTGGAGAGTTTTGCAACAAGGAATTTGAAGAATTCTGTAAGAAGTGTGGTATAGCACAACAAAAGACTACTCCATACACACCTAAGCAAAATGGAGTTGCAGAAATAATGAACAAGACGTTGATGGAAAGGACAAAAAGCATGCTCAGTGGTGCTGGGTTAGGAAAATAATTCTGGCCAGAGGCGATGGAGACAACATGTTATCTGGTCAACGGATCACCTTCATCAACATTGGATAATAAGACTCCACAAGAGGTATGGAATGGTGAGAAAACCTCTCTTTCACATCTGAGGGTATTTGGATGTGATGCATATGTACATGTTCCAAAGGAGAAAAGAACCAAGTTGGATAGTAAATCTAAAAAGTGCATCTTTATTGGGTATAAGATGGTTTAAAGGGTTATAAGCTTTGGAACCCAGTAACAAGGAAGGTTGTCTACATCTGAGATGTGGTGTTCAAAGAGGTGAAAGATGTTATTAAACATGAAGTCCAACCAAAGGAAACTGAGAAGATAGAGTTTGAGCTTAAGGAGGAAGAATCAAACTCTACAGCAGAAGAGGACCTAGAAGATGAAGAGCCACAAACTCCGGGTGTGAGAAGGTCAGTTCGAGAAAGAAGGAAACTAGAAATTTATATTCCATCCGCTTTTTGTTTAATTTTTTCTTTATTTATTACTGACGATGATCCTAGAACTGTGAAGGACGTAGTAGATTCAGAAGATGACAAACTCTAGAAAGAGGCGATGGTTGATGAAATAGCATCTTTGCATAAAAATGAAGCTTGGATATGGTGGAGTTTTCAGTTGGAAGCAAACCCATTGGTAGAAAATAGGTGTTCAAGAAGAAGACAAATGCAGAAGGAAAGGTGGAGAAATACAAAGCTCAGTTGGTAGAAAAAGGTTATTCCTAGGTGTCAGGAAGTGATTTGGTGATATTTTTTCTCTTGTTGCCAAGGTAGCTTCTATTAGATTACGTTTATCTATTGATGTCGCTTTTGATTTTGAGGTAGAACAGATGGATGTGAAGACAACATTTCTTCACGGGGATATAGGAGAGGAGATCTACATGAAGCAACCTGAAGGCTTTGCAGTGAACGGTATGGAAGAACTAGTGTGCAAGTTAAAGAAGCCTTTGTATGGGCTAAAACAGTCACCAAGGACGTGGTATCAAAAATTTAATACGTTTATATGGGGACCTGACTTCACTAGAAGCAAAGTAGATCATTGTGTGTATTTTAAATTAATTGGTGACCGTGTTATTTATCTAGTTTTGTATGTGGATGACATGTTGCTGGTTAGAAATTACAAAGAAATTATCCAGGATTTGAAGACCCAATTGTCCAAATTTGACATGAAAGATCTTGGTGCTCCAACTATATTTTGGGCATGGAAATTAAAAGAGTTCGAGAAAAGAGTAAGATTTGGTTAAACGAGAGGAAGTACGTCGAGACAATATTGCAGAGGTTTAATATGAAGGATAGTAAACCGATGAAGGTTCCTATTCCTGTAGGTGTAAAGTATCTGTTGGACAATGTCCCAAGGCACAAGAAGAGGAAGAGGACATGTCTCGTGTTTCATATGCAAGTGCAATCAGTGACCTGATGTATGTGATGGTCTGTACGAGACCAAACATTGCACATGCAGTGGGAGTATTGAGCAGGTTTATGTCAAAACCAGGGAAGGAGCATTAGACAGCAGTGAAGCGGGTTTTTAGGTATTTACGTGGCACTAGTGATTATGGTTTTTGCTACCAAGGAAGACTAGGATTAGACAATGTTTTGAATATTCATCACTTTGTTGATGCAGACTAGGTTGGAGATCAGGATTAGAGAAGATCTACAAGTGGGTGTGTGTTTAACCTATTTGGAGGTGCAGTTAGTTGGATGAGTAAGAAACAATTTTTAGTGGCACTATCAACTACAAAGGTAGAATACATGGCAGCCACTCATGCAAGCAAGAAAGCAGTTTGGTTGCAGAGATTGTGTTCAAGTATGGGGTTAGTACATGGAGCTATAAGGATAGACTGTGACAGCCAAAGTGCAATTTTCTTGGCAAAAACCCTGCTTACCATTGAAAGACAAAGCACATTGATGTTCAGTATCACTTTGTGAGGGATATGATAGAAGACAAA
>APFE031292796.1:14349-38842 GCA_000404065.3 Pinus taeda
AAGCACATTGATGTTCAGTATCACTTTGTGAGGGATATGATAGAAGACAAAAAGGTGTTGCTGGTAAAGGTGGACACTTTGAAGAATACTGCAGATGCATTGACAAAATATATTAGCTTTGAGTTCTCTTGGTGTAGAGAAACAATGGGCATTGCAGGGCTAGATAAATGAGTGTGATCTCCTATGGCCCCCTATGGAAAGAAAACAACAAGTGGGATAATGTTGGGTTGTGTTATATTCTTTCCACGACTAGCCTACGTAGTGAACTGGGGAGTTAGAGGGGGGGCGGGGCCCCCCTTTCGTTGCGCCAATTATGCAGCGGGGGGGTCACAAGGGAGGCTGAAGCCCCCCTGTCTAGGGGGTTTAAGGGGGGCGGGTAGCGCCCCTCTACAGGGTCCAGGGCAGAGCCCCGAGGAGTTTTTTTTGGACCCTATATTAGGTGGGGCAAACCTACCTATGGTTTTGTGCATGGTTTTCGCACATGGTTTTGGGCGCGATTGTTTTCGGTCCATGGTATTGGATGGTTCGACATGTATATATATGTATTGTAACATTGAAATGGACATAATTAAAAATCAAGCTAGTAGTCCCATTTTTGGGATCCAAGGGAACATCTTTGTGTATATGTGTTTTATGTGTTATGCTCTCGCATTGTTTATTTTCTGTGTTTTAAGAATTCGTATGCAGGGAATTTCTATATGGGGTTAAAACCTACATAAATCTAGTCCAAATAATACTTAATTATTTACAAAGTTTTTCCCTCTACAATATTGAAAAAAAAACCTATTTTGTAGATAAATTCCCTAACTCTCCATTCTCCAAATTCTTATTTATAATTTACAAAAGAAATTCCAAAAAGGAGAGTTATTGAAAGCAGTTTAGATCCATCATTTTTGGAGCTGCAAATCCTCCCTTTTCTCCTTTGTTGTTTCAATTTCATTGTTCCAATCCCTTGGGTTTAATCTATTCAACAAACTTCCTGCAATTAACCAATCAAAAAAAAATTAAAACTAATCTCAATTTAACATCATAATTGAAATTGCAAAATTGCGAAAATAATCTCTCACACCAAAATTTAATTAAATAAATTTTATGAAAATAAATTAGTACTTCTCATTGATCTATGTTAAAACTTCTTTGGCCCAAGAAGACAGTCTTTGAACCAATTTTCAACAACATAAATATTTTGGCAAATGAAATTCCCAAAAGATGACTCAAAAATTTGATTTCTTATTGCAAGTGTGTATCTGTGATTTCCTCTAGAATTTTTGCATAGTTAATAACTATATATGTTGGCATTATGATACAGGTGTTTTCCTTGATGGAAACTCACATATATGATGAATGATGGCAGTTCACATTGCTATAGGTTAACAACAAAGGATTAGAGATCAAACTCCAAAGATTGAAGAAAGAGAATGGTTTAAGAAGTATACGTTGATTCACCTTGTCCAAATAACATATACACACAGGTTCACATAACAAAAGGAGCATATACGTATGCACGCACTTTCACAGAAGGAAAAGCATGTATGGGACGGAAAATTAAGGATAATGAATACCAGGGATTCCTACCATGGTATTGACCCATGGTAATGAGCGTGACAAAAAATATTGATACCATCAAAGAATACCAACAACATAACTATGGTTTTGGTCCAAGGTATTGGAAAATGATCTATGTATATAAGAAGGAGAAGATCATCGAGCTAAGGTGTGTAAGTAATGAATATCTTATGAAGAGTTAGATGAAAATAAATTATGCATGTTATGGGTTTCTGGTGATTTGCTTGATCCAAACTAAGGGTGCACCTAAGTGGTTGATGATGGATGAGATCTAATGATGGATCAGGATCATAAGACCTTAAATTAATTACCATTATGTGGTTTGATCATTGATAGGCTACATCTGAATGATAACACATGTTTTATTCTGTAAGTGTTATGATCTGGCTATAACTGAAGTTTGGAATAGCTATAAAGTTTTAATTTGGTATGTGCAGATCTATACGCTGGTTTGCCTTGGTGAAGGCACATATACACGCTGGTTCGGCACTTCGAAGTAGCATATACATTATGAAATATGATGTTTGAAGTTGCAGTTGGTTTTGGTTGTTGATGCAGAGTTCTGGGTTATGCTCTGTGTTTTGGTGACAATGTTTTGAATGTTCAGGTTGATTGGTTGTGATTTGCTTCAGTGTTGATGGGTTTTCAGTGATTGGTTGTATTACGGTGGTGATTGAATTTTAGCCTCAATGTTACTGATGTGTCTAGTGTGAAAATTTGATGAAACGTGGCCTTCATATTGTGTTGTTGTGTAACAGAGTATCCATTATGAAAATTTATGAAACGTTGTCCTTGGAGAATGAGTGAAGGTTGGAGCCTTCTATAGGTCGATGCCTATGTACTAGTAAACATATTGTCTAGTACAAGAGCTAGGCGGTTGTACCTCACTTCCAATAGAAGCTGGAGAATGAGAGAAGGTTGTAGCCTTCTACAGGTGTGTGCCTATGTACTGGTATGAGTATGTGCCAGTACAAGATTGTAAACAGACTTTTCTTATATTAAAAGAAGACAGAGATGACATCAGCAGGTGGTTTTTCTTCCACATTGGGTTTCCACCTTCAATCTTAGTGTTCATGTGTATTACTTATGTGTGATGGTTTATTTTGTTATTATTGCACATGGTTACTGTATAAATGGTTAATAAAGTACTGATGCATTGATTAAAGATCAACATATGATGAATTAATTGAATCATAAGAACACTAGATATAAGTTGGGTGTCTTAAAAGACAATTGCGTGCACATGCGAGTTCCCTTCATTGAAAAAGTGCATATAAATTTGATTATGAAATGAAAAAGTTATTGACTTGATAATACTGATTTCACCCCTACCCCCCTCTCAGTATTATTCCCAACAATTGGTATCAGAACAGGCCCTTTGGCAAAAGCTTGATCGCTTGAGGGAGATCTGTAGAGACAATGGGAAAGAAGCAAAAGAAGAAAGCACCTAAGAAGAAGATGACATCTCAAAGGAACAGTGGCAGCATGAGATACAATTGGCCATTAGGTGGAAGCAAGTATCTTAAGTTGTGAAATATATTAAAACACCTGGTTGCCCTCACTCTTTCACCAAGTATAGTGGTCATGAACTTCTCATAGATGAGATTTTGCTCAAAATTTTTATTCAAACACTTCTGTTTGTTTAACATACAAACACCCAAAACTGAGCAAATTCGCATCTATGAGTAGTTCATGAGCATCGACTACGTGACTTGTTGAACTAAGTCCATCCAATATACCTCTTTCAGTACCAAAAAAAATTCATTCAATATCAAGCTGTTCGACTTCATTATATGGTTTTTCCGTTCAGACTATCCTTGGACTTGGGCAATAAAATGTATTCATACCTAAAGTCTGTGTCTATTGAAAGTGTTCAAATATAAAGAGAGTGAACCAGTTTTATCGACTGGGCCCCACCTTCGAAGAATCAACCTGTATGTTACAATATGGAAAGTTATTAAATGAAAGCAAAAGCGTTCATGTGAAATAAATATCACAAGACTGAAGCGCGAATTGGATAAAGGTGCTAAGGACAGATAACGGTGGAGAGTTTTGCAGCAAGGAATTTGAATAATTCTGTAAGAAGTGTGGTATAGCACAATAGAAGACTACTCCATACACACCTACGGAAAATGGAGTTGCAGAAATAATGAACAAGACGTTGATGGAAAGGACAAAAATCATGCTCAGTGGTGTTGGGTTAGGAAAATAATTCTGGCTAGAGGAGATGGAGATAACATGTTACCTAGTCAATGGATCACCTTCATCAACATTGGATAATAAGACTCCACAAGAGGTATGGAATGGTGAGAAAACCTCTCTTTCACATCTGAGGGTATTTGGATGTGATGCATATGTACATGTTCCAAAGGAGAAAAGAACCAAGTTGGATAGTAAATCTAAAAAGTGCATCTTTATTGGGTATAAGATGGTTTAAAGGGTTATAAGCTTTGGAACCTAGTAACAAGGAAGGTTGTCTACATCTGAGATGTGGTGTTCAAAGAGGTGAAAGATGTTATTAAATATGAAGTCCAACCAAAGGAACCTGAGAAGATAGAGTTTGAGCTTAAGGAGGAAGAATCAGACTCTACAGTAGAAGAGGAATTAGAATATGAAGAGCCACAAACTCCGGGTGTGAGAAGGTCAGTTCGAGAAAGAAGGAAACTAGAAATTTATATTCCATCCAATTTTTGTTTATTTTTTTCTTTATTTATTACTGACGATGATACTAGAACTGTGAAGGAAGCAGTAGATTCAGAAGATCAAAAACTCTAGAAAGAGGCGATGGTTGATGAAATGGCATCTTTGCATAAAAATGAAGCTTGGATCTGGTGGAGTTTTCGGTTGGAAGAAAACCCATTGGTAGCAAATAGGTGTTCAAGAAGAAGACAAATGCAGAAGGAAAGGTGGAGAAATACAAAGCTCAGTTGGTAGAAAAAGGTTATTCCTAGGTGTCAGGAAGTGATTTGGTGATATTTTTTCTCTTGTTTCCAAGGTAGCTTCTATTAGATTACTTTTATCTATTGCTGCCGCTTTTGATTTTGAGGTAGAATAGATGGATGCAAAGACAATATTTCTTCATGGGGATATAGAAGAGGAGATCTACATGAAGCAACCTGAAGGCTTTGCAGTGAAAGGTATGGAAGAACTGGTGTGCAAGTTAAAGAAGCCTTTGTATGGGCTAAAATAGTCACCAAGGATGTGGTATCAAAAATTTAATACGTTTATATGGGGACCTGGCTTCACTAGAAGCAAAGTAGATCATTGTGTGCATTTTAAATTAATTGGTGACCGTGTTATTTATCTAGTTTTGTATGTGGATGACATGTTGCTGGTTGGAAATTACAAAGAAATTATCAAGGATTTGAAGACCCAATTGTCCAAATTTTACATGAAAGATCTTTGTGCTCCAACTATATTTTGGGCATGGAAATTAAAAGAGTTCGAGAAAAGAGGAAGCTTTGGTTAAACGAGAGGAAGTACATCGAGACAATATTGCAGAGGTTTAATATGAAGGATAGTAAACCGATGAAGGTTCCTATTCCTGTAGGTGTAAAGTATCTATTGGACAATGCCCCAAGACACAAGAAGAGGAAGAGGACATGTCTCGTGTTTCATATGCAAGTGCAGTCAGTAGCCTGATGTATGTGATGGTCTGTACGAGACCAAACATTGCACATGCAGTGGGAGTATTGAGCAGGTTTATGTCAAAACCAGGGAAGGAGCATTAGATTGCAGTGAAGTGGGTTTTTAGGTATTTACGTGGCACTAGTGATTATGGTTTGTGCTACCAAGGAAGACTAGGATTAAACAATGTTTTTAATATTCATCACTTTGTTGATGCAGACTAGGTTGGAGATCAGGATTAGAGAAGATCTACAAGTGGGTGTGTGTTTAACCTATTTGGAGGTGCAGTTAGTTGGATGAGTAAGAAACAATTTGTAGTGGCACTATCAACTACAAAGGTAGAATACATGGCAGCCACTCATGCAAGCAAAAAAGCAGTTTGGTTGCAGAGATTGTGTTCAAGTATGGGGTTAGTACAGGGAGCTATAAGGATAGACTGTGACAGCCAAAGTGCAATTTTCTTGGCAAAAAACCCTGCTTACCATTGAAAGACAAAGCACATTGATGTTCAGTATCACTTTGTGAGGGATATGATAGAAGACAAAAAGGGGTTGCTGGTAAAGGTGGACACTTTGAAGAATACTGCAGATGCATTGACAAAATCTATTAGCTTTGAGTTCTCTTAGTGTAGAGAAACAATGGGCATTGCAGGGCTAGATAAATGAGTATGATCTCCTGTGGCCCCCTATGGAAAGAAAACAACAAGTGGGAGAATGTTGGGTTGTGTTATATTCTTTCCACGACTAGCCTACGTAGTGAACTGGGGAGTTAGAGGGGGGGCAGGGCCCCCCTTTCGTTGTGCTGATTATGCAGCGGGGGGGTCACAAGGTGGGCTGAAGCCCCCCCTGTCTAGGGGGTTTAAGGGGGGCAGGTAGCGCCCCTCTACAGGGTCCGACGCAGAGCCCCGAGGAGTTTTTTTTGGACCCTATATTAGGTGGGGCAAACCTACCTATGATTTTGTGCATGGTTTTCGCACATGGTTTTGGGCGCGATTCTTTTCGGTCCATGGTATTGGATGCTTCGACATGTATATATATGTATTGTAACATTGAAATGGACATAATTAAAAATCAAGCTAGTAGTCCCATTTTTGGGATCCATGGGAACATCTTTGTGTATATGTGTTTTATGTGTTATGCTCTCGCATTGTTTATTTTCTGTGTTTTAAGAATTCGTATGCAGGGAATTTCTGTATGGGGTTAAAACCTACATAAATCTAGTCCAAATAATACCTAATTCTTTACAAAGTTTTCCCCTCTACAATATTGAAAAAAAAAAAACCTATTTTGTAGATAAATTCCCTAATTCTCCATTCTCCAAATTCTTATTTATAATTTACAAAAGAAATTCCAAAAAGGAGAGTTATTGAAAGCAGTTTAGATCCATCATTTTTGGAGCTGCAACTCCTCCCTTTTCTCCTTTGTTGTTTCAATTTCATTGTTCCAATCCCTTGGGTTTAATCTATTCAACAAAATTCATGCAATTAACCAATCAAAATAAAATTAAAATTAATCTCAATTTAACATCATAATTAAAATTGCAAAATTGTGAAAATAATCTCTCACACCAAAATTTAATTAAATAAATTTTATGAAAATAAATTAGTACTTCTCATTGATCTATGTTAAAACTTCTTTGGCCCAAGAAGACAGTCTTTGAACCAATTTGCAACAACATAAATATTTTGGCAAATGAAATTCCCAAAAAATGACTCAAAAATTTGATTTCTTATTGCAAGTGCGTATCTGTGATTTCCTCTAGAATTTTTGCATAGTTAATAACTATATATGTTGGCATTATGATACAGGTGTTGTCCTTGATGGAAACTCACATATATGATGAATGATGGCAGTTCACAGTGCTATAGGTTAACAACAAAGGATTAGAGATCAAACTCCAAAGATTGAAGAAAGAAAATGGTTTAAGAAGTATACGTTGATTCACCTTGTCCAAATAACATATACACACAGGTTCACATAACAAAAGGAGCATATACGTATGCACACACTTTCACAGAAGGAAAAGCATGTATGGGATGGAAAATTAAGGATAATGAATACCAGGGGTTCCTACCATGGTATTGACCCATGGTAATGAGCGCGACAAAAAATATTGATACCACCAAAGAATACCAACAACATAACTACGGTTTTGGTCCAAGGTATTGCAAAATGATCTATGTATATAAGTAGGAGAAGATCATCGAGCTAAGGTGTATAAGTAATGAATATCTTATGAAGAGTTAGATGAAAATAAATTATGCATGTTATGGGTTTCTGGTGATTTGCTTGATCTAAACTAAGGGTGCACCTAAGTGGTTGATGATGGATGAGATCTAATGATGGATCAGGATCATAAGACCTTAAATTAATTACCATTATGTGGTTTGATCATTGATAGGCTACATCTGAATGATAACACATGTTTTATTCTGTAAGTGTTATGATCTGGCTATAACTGAAGTTTGGAATAGCTGTAAAGTTTTAATTTGGTATGTGCAGATCTATACGCTGGTTTGCCTTGGTGAAGGCACATATACACACTGGTTCGGCACTTCGAAGTAGCATATACATTATGAAATATGATGTTTGAAGTTGCAGTTGGTTTTGGTTGTTGATGCATAGTTCTGGGTTCTGCTCTGTGTTTTGGTGACAATGTTTTGAATGTTCAGGTTGATTGGTTGTGATTTGCTTCAGTGTTGATGGGTTTTTAGTGATTGGTTGTATTACGATGGTGATTGACTTTTAGCCTCAATGTTACTGATGGGTCTAATGTGAAAATTTGATGAAACGTGGCCTTCATATTGTGTTGTTGTGTACCAGAGTGTCCATTATGAAAATTTATGAAACGTGGTCCTTGGAGAATGAGTGAAGGTTGGAGCCTTCTATAGGTCGATGCCTATGTACTAGTAAACATATTGGCTAGTACAAGAGCTAGGCGGTTGTAGCTCACTTCCAATAGAAGTTGGAGAATGAGAGAAGGTTGTAGCCTTGTACAGGTGTGTGCCTATGTACTGGTATGAGTATGTGCCAGTACAAGATTGTAAACAGATTTTTCTTATATTAAAAGAAGACAGAGATGACATCAAACGGTGGTTTTTCTTCCACATTGGGTATCCACCTTAAATCTTGGTGTTCATGTGTATTACTTATGTGTGATGGTTTATTTTTTTATTACTGCACATGGTTACTGTATAAATGGTTAATAAAGTACTGATGCACTGATTAAAGATCAACATATGATGAATTAATTGAATCATAAGTTCACTAGATATAAGTTGGGTGTCTTAAAAGACAATTGTGTGCACATGCGAGTTCCCTTCATTGAAAAAGTGTATATAAATTTGATTATGAAATGAAAAAGTTATTGATTTGATAATACTGATTTCGCCCCTACCCCCCTCTCAGTATTATTCCCAACAATTGGTATCAGAACAGGTCCTTTGGCAAAAAGCTTGATCGCTTGAGGGAGATCCGTAGAGACAATGGGAAAGAAGCAAAATAAGAAAGCACCTAAGAAGAAGAAGACATCTCAAAGGAACAGTGTCAGCAGGAGAGACAATTCGCCATTAGGTGGAAGCAAGTATTTAAATTTAGAATCACCTCAGATTGAAGATGAACAAGCAAAAGAAGTATAAGTTACAAATTTTTGGTCTTCTGGTGATACTTTTCTCTATTCATGCAATGTTGAAGATATTGAAAGTGATAGTGAAATAAATATAGAGGAAAAAGTTAAAAGACTCACAATAAAATTAGAGATCAACAAGATCTATTTAACAAAAGAGAGTGTGCCTTCAAAGAAGAAGTTACCAGATTAAAAGCTCAGTTGGACGAAGGAAACAAAATAAGGAAGTAGTACAAGGGAAAGGAAGATCAATGTGAAAAGTTGCAGGGAGAAGTGAAATCATTAAGAAATGAAGTAAATGAAAAGAGTAC
Source organism: Pinus taeda (assembly GCA_000404065.3). Lineage (NCBI taxonomy): Eukaryota > Viridiplantae > Streptophyta > Pinopsida > Pinales > Pinaceae > Pinus > Pinus taeda. The sequence continues at coordinate 23,478 of APFE031292796.1, forward strand.
AACAATCAAGAGACTTAAATATAGATCCAATTATTACTAAATTCTTGAAGCTAAGATCATCTCTCTAAAAGAAGGTCCTGAAAATTCAAATAAGCAGAATGAAGAACTACCTCAAGCAGATGAAGAACAAGAAAATGAGATTCTCAAATTAAGGCAACAAGTGGAAGAAGGAAGAAAAGCTGAAGAAATCATGAAGAAGCAATATCTGGAAAAGGAAGAGCAATATCAAGCTGAAGTAGATATCTTAAAAGGTAAATTAGAAGAAAATGATAAACTGTTATGATTTCAAGATAGTACTAAGATTTTGGATAATATTCTTGCTAGTCAAAGGTCTCCTACCATCAAAACTGGTCTTGGTTTTCATGAAACCGTTGAAGGTGAATCTAGCTCACAAGATGAGGCAAGGAATTCTAATGCAAATTCTAAAATGATCAACCAGGAGATAAAAGGTCAACCCCATCAACAACCAAGGAAAAAAAGTATTTAAATAAAATCATTTACTCCTAACTATGGAAGTGATAATCGGTTATTTCCTCTGATGAATAATGTTGAATGTTTTAGATGTCATAATTTTGGACATGTTGCAGCTAGATGAAGAAGTAGAATGGTTCAAGAAAATAACCGTCACACAGAAAGATCATCAACGTCCAGGTACTTTAAGGGATATTGTTTTTCTTGCAATATGTTTGGTCACAAAGCCATTGATTGCTATAGAAGGAATATGAAACATATAAGTTGTTATGCTTGTAACAAGTTTGGGCATATAGCAAAAGAATGCAGGAGAAATTTTGGCCAACATACCAAAAGGAGCAAACATCATCAGAGTCCAAGGTTGGAAGAAGAAGGAAGTACAGTCAGAAAGATGTGGCATAGCTCAGTATACAGACATAACAAACTCAGGGGGAGCTGAAAGTGTGAAACTTTAGTATTCCAATTCTCATACGCAGTTATCATGAAGACAATTCATGTATATACGCAAGTTAGAAGTTTCACAGTTGCGTATATGTTGTTTTGATGAAGATGCAATGGGATAGATTCAGGAAAAGGGGTCTGATTGGTTCAGTCAATTATCAATTATCTTTTTCGTTCTGATTGATGATGATTACAGTCTGCTGATGATATGTATAAGTGCTTTTGGCCCTCATAAGTTGTTAATAACTTGAATAAATGGTTGATGATGATGCCTTGATGATTCTTTCTAATAAATACAATGATCAGATCTGATAGCGAACAATTGGCACAGGTTCAGGGGGAGAATATGCTTGTAATAATGCATTGTTGGAATTATAACAGAAGACCTTGGTACATGATGATAATTATACTGCTTGATTCACATATTTGTTTTGATTTAGATGACTCTTGGACCTATACAGGCTGTTGATCTTGATGCTACTAACAAATGCTTATGGTACATATCATATATGGTGTATGATAGTTGTTGATGAATATCATGGTCTTGTTTAGATCATTAGTCCTTGTTATAAATGGCATGTATATCATTTGATGTAAAGGTCATGTAAAGACCTATGATGTAATTTCTAACCCCACTACGCATGGGAAGGATGATGCAATAATTGAAAATTTTCAGTCATGTATGAACATTTGGTATATCCCCACTTGGTTGGGTGATTGATGTATGTATGAGTCATTGGTGATAGGAAGGTCATACTCACATAGTTGAGTGATAGAGTCATGTACTTCATTTCACATCCATCAAAGATTTCGGTAAAAGCTCAGGGGGAGCATGATCAGAGAGTTCAGCATGTGCAGTGCATCCCTACGGGGGAGAATATCTTAGTCTTCCCTTTGTCCTTGATGTCAAAGGAGGAGAGTATCTTGGTGTTGTTTGATATATCTAACAGGCTCTAGAGCTTGACGTAATAAACACCAATATGGTTGCCATCAAGTCTAAAGGGGGAGATTGTTGGTAGCATGATACAGGTGTTTTCCTTGATGGTAACTCACATATATGATGAATGATGGCAGTTATTATGCAACAGGTTAACAACAAAGAATTAAAGATCAAACTCTAGGATTGAAGAAAGAGAATGGTTTAAGAAGTATACACTGGTTCACCTTTTCCAAATATTGTATACACGTGAGTTCACAGAATAAAAGGAGCCTATACGTACGCATGCACTTTCACAGAAAAGTGCGTATGGGATGGAAAATTAAGGATAGTGAATACCAAGGGTTCCTACCATGGTATTGACCCATGGTAATGAGTGCGGCAAAGAATATTGATACCATCAAAGAATACCAACAACATAACTATGGTTTTGGTATGAAGTATTGGAAAAGGATCTAAGTATATAAGAAGGAGAATATCATAGGGCTAAGTTGTGCAAGTAATGAATATCTTATGAAGAGTTAGATCAAAATAAAATATGCATGTTATGGGTTTCTAGTGCTTTTCTAGATTTGAACTAAGGATGCACCTAAGTGGTTGATGATGGATGAGATCTAACGATGGATCAGGATCACAAGACGTGAAATGAATTATCATTATGTGGTCTGATCATGGATAGGCTAGGTCTGAATGCTAACACATGTTTTATTATGTAAATGTTATGATTTGGGTATGAATGAAGTCTCGAATAGCTGTGAATTTTTATGTTAGTACTTTTAGATTTATAAGCTGGTTTGCCTTGGTGGAGTCGTATATACACACTGGTTTGGCACTTCGAAGTAGCGTATACATTATGAAATATGATGTTTGAAGTTGCATTTGGTTCTGGTTGTTGATGCAAAGTTTTGGGTTCTCCTTTGTGTTCTAGTAATAATGTTTTGATTGTTCATATTAATTCATTGTGATTTGCTTCAGTGTTGATGGGTTTTCAGTGATTGGTTGTATTACGGTGGTGATTGATTTTGAGCTTCAATGTTATTGATGGGTCCAGTGTGAAAATTTGATGAAACATGGCCTTCATATTGCGTTGTTGTCTACCAGGAGTATCCAGTATGAAAATTTATGAAACGTGGTCCCTGGAGAATGAGTGAAGGTCGGAGCCTTCTATAGGTTGGTGCCTATGTACTAGTAAACATATCAGCTAGTACAAGAGCTAGGGGGTTGTATCTCCCTTCAAGTAGAAGTTGGATAACAAGAGAAGGTTGTAGCCTTCTGCAAGTGGGTGCCTGCGTACTGGTATGAGTTTGCGCCAATACAAGATTGTAAATAGGTTTTTCTTATACTAAAAGAAGACAAAGACGACAACAGTAGGTGGTTTTCCTCCCACATTGGGTTTCCACCTTAAATCTTGGTCTTCGTGTGTGATGGTTTATTCTATTATTACTGCACATGGTTACTGTATAAATGGTTAATAAAGTATTGATGCACTGATTAAAGATCAAAATATGATGAATTAACTGAATCATAAGTTCACTGGATATATGTTGGTTGCCTTAAAGACAGTTGCATGTACACGCAAGTTCCCTTCACTAAAGTAGCGTATATAAATCTGATTATCAAATGAAGAAGTTATTGATTTGATAATATTGATTCACCGCCGCTCTTAGTATCATTTGCAACAATATTTAGTCATATAAGCACTCCCAAAATATTCTCCATGGTTTTAGTTTTCAAGTGAGTCGTCTTGGGCCTCATTTGGATGAGTAAATCTTAAGTTATGGGTCTTCAAAGATTAACTTTTAAAGTTAATCCTTCACTATAAATTGCACTATGCTAGTAAAAAAAATCTAAACATTGTACTAAAATTTTATTTTTATAACATTTTCATTAATTTAATAATTTTATAAATCTAAACCAAAATATACAACAAATGATAAAATCTAAAATAATATAAAAATAGGATTAAAATAAATTTAAATTAGATAATATATAAAATAATAAATACAAAATTTATATATAAAAACAAAATTAACAGATAACAAAACAAGGCTTTTGGGCCTAGAGTATGCCCTAAAACTGCTTCTGTTGGGCTAAGAGTTTGTCTTCCTTGGACGTAAGGAAACAGGTTAACGACCCAAGACCCAGAGGCATCTGGAAGGAGTGAAAGCCTGCCCCCTTGCAGACCATCAATGCTTTATTCCAAGTGGCGTGGTTTTCTTTGAATGACGGTGATGAGTCAGCTTGCATTGACAGATAGTAGCCAAAGATGGTTTTCCTCACTATCGGTTTGACAACTGAGTTATGATAGGTTTTCCCACCTTGAAAAAAAATAAAACAGAGTTATTTTTAAAACCAACGTGAGCTATAAAACTTCATGGGAGACTTTTAATTGATGGAGATGAGGATGTTAGAGGGCCCCACATGGAAGGGAGTGGGACCTCCTTTCCACTAGTGCTTAAAACCAATCTTAAATTCTTCAAAAAAACACAAAGCTCCAGTTGGTTTATGTGGTCAACCCAGTTATTTAGTATAGTGAAGCTCTCTAGATGAAAGTCTCTTCTATGAAATGTCTGGAAAAAGTTTCTAGTATCTTCTTTCTAGTATCTTCAAGGAGGTAATGAGTCGGCGGAGATTAAACTATCTCCTCTCTCTCTTTCTCTTCCTCTCTCTCTCATATATATATATATTATATATACTTAATACAATTTTATCTATAGTTTATATATGTTTTTGAATTCGATGTCTTTTAATAATATATTAATCAAAATTAATTATTATATAATATTTACAAATATTAATAAATTAATTAATTTAATTAATAAAATTAACTTAATTGATTTAAATATTTTAATTAATGCATAGAATTAATTTTATTATAATGTATAGAAATCTAACTAATTATAAATTTACAAATTTTAAGCTTAGGCAACGAAATTCAATCAAACTTTGAACCGACGTAATTTCCAAACCGTAAGTCCAAACACAACGAAATTTGAACTATTAGGAAGTTGTCGACAAATTACACACTATGGAGCAATCAAAGCAGAAACTGAGGAAAGTGAAAATCTCACAAAATTAATAAAATTAAAACGTTGAAAGAGTGATATGCCCCAAATTTACATGGAGGGTCCCCATAATAAGTGCCTAATAAGTTTAAAAATTACGAGGGTGTTGTGTCTACAACAATTGGAAACACATAAGGGTGAAACACTTGTCTTTGGTTAAGATAATATGAAATTTTTTGCTGAAATATTGAAATAAAAGCTTTTAAAAATTTCCTCACACATTATTAAAAATATAACATTTCAAAGATTATTTAATATTCTTTCCTCATCTAAAACTTTATATACTAGAAATAGCTATTTATAAATAATGCATTGTATTATTTTCTTGATTTTTTAAAGTTAAAATACAATTTTTTCAAACAAGTAGCGTTTCAATCTGACTTACAATTTCAATCCCTACCCCAAAAATACATTTTAGAACTACAATTACAAAGGAAAGTAACTAATTATTTTAATATATAGCAACAATGATCACATAGTTTCAATATTTTTTTACTAAGTGGCAGACACAAGCTACTATGTAGCACTTGTTTAATATAGTGAAGGTTCTTTTGGTTTATCTGGTTAGCCTAAATTATTTAATATAGGGAAGCTCCCTTGATAAAAGTCTCTTTATGAAATGTGTAAGTCCAAACACAACAAAATTTCCAAACTGTAAGTCCAAACACAACAAAATTTGAGCTATTAGGAAGTTGTCGACAAACTGCACACTAGGAAGCAATCAAAGTGGAAAACCAAGGAAAGTGAAAATCTCGCAAAATTAATAAAAATAAAATATTGAAAGAGTGATATGCCCCAAAATTTACATGGAGGGTCCCCATAATAAGTCCCTAATAAGTTTGAAAATTATGGGGGTGTTGTGGCTACAACAAATAGAAACATACAAGGGTGAAACAAATTTAGCGATTTAAATTTATTATTTTATCTCATTTTTAAACAAAACTATGTTTAAAAATATAGCATTTCAAAGATTATTTAATATTCTTTCCTCATCTAGAACTTAACTATATACTAGAAATAGCTATTTATAAATAATGCATTGTATTATTTTCTTGATTTTTTAAAGTTAAAATACATTTTTTTCAAACAAGTAGCGTTTCAATCTGACTTACAATTTCAATCCCTACCCCAAAAATACATTTTAGAACTACAATTACAAAGGATAGTAACTAATTATTTTAATATATAGCAACAGTGATCACATAGTCTCACTATTTTTTTACTAAGTGGCAGACACAAGCTACTATGTAGCACTTGTTTAATATAGTGAAGGTTCTTTTGGTTTATCTCGTTAGCCTAAATTATTTAATATAGGGAAGCTCCCCGGATAAAACTCTATTTATGAAATGTCTAGAGAAATTTGCTAATATCTTCTGGGAGGTAATGAGTTGAGGAGCTTCAACACTGACTTTTATATATATATATATCAATGGTTTTTATAAATATAAATTATTACAATAAATTATTATATATAATATTTACATATTAATTTCAATTAATTATTTAATTAAACAAAATTATTTTATTAATATATGAAAATTATTTTATTTACAAATTTTAGAAATCTAATTAAATATAATTTACAAATTTTAAGTTTATGTAACCAAATTCAATTAAACTTTGAACAAGCGTAATTTCCAAACTGTAAGTCCAAACACAACAAAATTTGAGCTATTAGGAAGTTGTCGACTAACTACACACTAGGAAGCAACCAAAGTGGAAAACCAAGGAAAGTGAAAATCTCACAAAATTAATAAAAATAAAATATTGAAAGAGTGATATGCCCCAAAATTTACATGGAGGATCCCCATAATAAGTCCCTAATAAGTTTGAAAATTATGGTGGTGTTGTGGCTACAACAATTAGAAACATACAAGGGTGAAACAATTATCTCTTATTAAGATAGTATGAAAAAAATTACAAAAATATTGAAATAAATTTTTTTACAAATTTCCCCACACATGACACCATTCCCAAGGGTCCCACTTTTCTGACAAAATTAAAGCAAAATAAGCCCATAAAGATGAAAGTACTTGAATGCTCAATTCTAAGGCAGTGAATCCAAATATAAAGAATATTTATTCTTTTAATTACATCTCTATTATTGGATAGTAAAAATAGCTAGGAGGTGTTAAATGTTAGCACTCATCTACTAGATATGAAATTACCTCTTTTCTCTCGACATTGCTTCGTTTCAAGCAGGCTTGTTTAGTCCCAAACGAAGATGTCTGGGTACCATGTATGCATGGACCCATTGCCAGCGATCATGTTCAATACTTTGCGACTTTGCACACACCTCCCATACATATGTGCTTTCAACTCTCATTTACCACCTTTTTTATTAACTTATTTGGAGAATTTCGTCTAGCAATTGGGTGAAAAGAGAGGGGTGGTACAAGAATTTTTTTGATTAAGGCAAGAGGTGTGAGTTTGACCCCACTAATTTTTTTTTCATCTACCAAAGTAGAGGATTTTATGTGTGGAGGGGTATCAGAGAGATTCAAAGCAAATAATTGAAACAATTTGTTCCTTTATAAAAATGAGCTTATACCATATGAGTAAAATATCAATGTTCCCCATAGGGAATGGTTAATGCACAAGAAAATTAATAGCTTGATAAAAAATGATCTTTAGGTAAATGAAATCCTATTGAGAGGGTCTTGGGGGCTTCACTCAATGAATCTCTGACATATCACGTGCATTCGTGACATATTAAACAGTTCCTTTAATTTCACTACATATTGGAAAATGTCTCTAAAAATCACATTATTTAACCCCCTACCAATACGAACCAGATACACCTTCTTAATTTAAAAAACCCCTATTTTCACTAGATATTGTAGATATCCATTTTTCATTAAATTTTTTTATACCCCTTTATATTTTTTCATTACTTTGAACTTCATTTTTTATACATGCCTATATAAAAATTCTTTACTCCATATATATCTCCCAATGTATTATGTCATTTTTTCCTCAATATATATCCCCCAATATGAACCCATGTGGTATGGTATTGCTCCCCCAATGAAGCCCTCTTGGAGAGGGTAGAGAAAAATTTCCTAAAGGAGGCCATTTGTTGTTGCTAAGAAAATGTTTTACCATACAAATTTTACAAATATCACTCACTCAAATCTAAACAAAAAGGAAACCAACACTTTAAAAATTGCAAATGAAGAAAGAAAATACAAACTGAAAAGGAAAGATGAATGAAAAGCTGAAATTGAAAGAAAACTTCAACAAGACCACTTATGAAAGTATGCCTCAACAAAAGAGTGAATATGAAGAAAAGTGTATGTGTTTTAAGTTGAGATATTATAGGGTCTATCTCATAAAGTATTAACTGATTGGGATTTTTATTAGACCAAAGTTTTGAATCTAGTAGTAGTTATGACTATGAAATGAACTTAAGTCATATGTCTCTCACCTTGGAGATATCTTGTTTCAAAATTAAGTATCAAAAAACAAAGAACGAGATATTAAATGAAAGTATGATAAAGGTGTATAGACTCCGTGATTTAGATTTCTTGCACTTTAATTATTAGCACAATTGCTTTGCCAAATAAAAAGCTTGTAGAATTGGGGAAAAGAACTCAAAATCTTAGCTAGTAGCGGGGCTAAATTTTCAAAGAAACTACGGAAAACCTGCAAAAGTTTACATAAAGCTAAAACAAAAACAAAAACAAAGAAATGATACTAAAATCAAAAGGAAAACTAGTAAAAGATGAACCTAAGCATATGAAATATTACCTTTGAAAATTTTGGTTATGATTTACCTTGAAGGACTTTACCTTTTCCAAATTCCAAATTTAAAAGAAGTAATTTCTTCATCTAATCAAAATTTGAAAGTGAAGAACAAAATTCAAAACGTGAAGAAATTGCATCTTTAATGAGATTTACATATGTCTATGATCATCAGTTTTATTAAATCTATAATAAGGCAGTCTATGAAAAATACTTACGAAGAGAAAAAATGATTCAATGTTAAAGGTTAAATATCAAAATTTTGAGATTTGAGTTTTCAATTATTTTTCCATGTTAAAGGTTAAATATTCATCAAAATTTGGAGATTTGCTTTTTCAATCATTTTTCCAACATGAACATGGTTACTGATCAAACGAGAAAATTACCTAGTATCCGTTTTTCTGAGGTAGCAAACAATCACAAGATTTTGAAAAGTGGTGATTTAGAATACACACTTTTTTTTAGCATATTTTTGCCACTTTAAATTTCAAGTATGAACATTGTTTTTAAATGTTGGTGATTTTGATGCAACATCAACACAAATTTTTTTAGATAGCTTATTTTAGACATTTTTTTTGTATGTAATATGATTTTTTTGTTAGTGATTTGCATCTAGATTTTGAAAAGTGTTGATGCAATATCAACCCTTTTTGTTTAGAGCACTTATTTTTTACACTTTATATTTTCTAATATGCCAAGTGTAGATATATTTTTCTAAATCTTGGTGATTTTCATGTTGATAATAAAACATAAAAATTAAAATTAAAAAACATGACAAAAAAATCAAATATAAACCAAAAAAAAGAAAGTTGTAAAATAAAAACAAAGAATAATAAAAAAATATCAAAAAAATCAGAATATTAAAATTTATATATTTATATATATAAAATAACACAAAAAAATAATAAAAAAAAACAAATTTTCAAATATTAAAAGAAAAACAAAAATAAAATATAAACAAGAAATTAAAAATAAGTAATAATAATGAAACAGTAATAAACATAAAATAAAAAATTAAAATATGATAAAAAAATTCAAATATAAAAATATATATAAAAAAAGGGACAAAAAAAACTAAACGAAAAAAAAAACAAATTTAATAAATTAAATTAAACAAAAATTAAAAATAAAAAAATACAAAAAATATTTCAAAAATACAAAACAAATTTTGAAAGTTTAAAAAATAAAATAAATAAAATAACAAAATAACAAATAAAATAAAATGAAATAAAAATACTAAATTATATTAAAAAGACATTATATAAAATCAATTTTAAAAAATGAAAGTTAAATATATATATATATATATTAAAATACATAATTAAATTACAACTTTTAAGTTAACATCAAACCAAAAGCTCCATCTAACAAAAGCGGTTAATCTACATCTATTCCTTAAAGTTCAAGTTTCAAAAGCTGTTAATCTAAATCTATTCTTTAAAGTTCAAGTTTATACCGGCATGATAAGATAGTTTTATTATAAACTTGGTTTATGAGACATTACATTATTCATACATATAGTTATATTTCTATATCGATAAAAACAGTTTTTAAAATTTTTATTTTGATATTTATGAAATTAATTACCTTATAAAAATAGAAAGATAAAATCAAGCATTTTAAACTTTCCATTTTTACTCTAAACTTTTCGTTGATCTCTTTCTTTCCGTTTTGCCTTTGACTTTTCATTCGCCCTGCAACCTTTAAAATCCTTACGTCAATATTTGTGAAATTAATTATAGTTTTCCATTTTTACTTTTAGTTAACTTTTTCATCTGTATCTTTCTTTCCATTTTGCTTTTGATTATTCATTTGTCTCCTTCAATCGTTTTTGGAATCCAATATTACATATATATATTTAAAAGAAGATTACTGCATCCACTGGGTCAACGAATAAAATAAACATGGTGTGGATTCTGGAATAGTTTGCGTTGTCTCAATATAAATAACTCAGTGTTCTCCCTCACTATAAATAACAATCCGTAATAAAATAAACATGTGGTGTGGAATAGTTTGCGTTGTCTCCATATAAATAACTCAGTGTTCTCCCTCACTATAAATAACAATCCGTCTATTCAAACTCATTCCAACACTCAAGCCGTCTATTCAAATTCATTCCAACACTCATTATTCTCCCTCGACGCCATCATGGATTGCAAGTAGGAGTTGAATTAATTATATTTATTAATTATTTATTCTAAATTTTATTGGTTAATTATTTATTAATTTTAATAATATATGGCTATTTTAATTAATTAATATTTAATTGTTATAATTAAAATAACAATTATACTATGTTCGGGTAAACCAGGTATTCTATACAAAATGAACACTTTAGTAATTACTCATTTGGTCAGATGAAAGATCAAAACACTATATTTTCACATGGTTAAAACTTTCTTAGAGGGAATCGCTCACGAGCCATCCAACATGGCCAATTGAGGCAATTTTATTAATGCAAAAGAAAATATTTTAGATGAGAATGTTCTCACAGTCAATCATCATCCACTATCTTCCATGTCATTTAAATCAATGATGAACCAATCAAGTGCTAAGCCACAAATCAATGACCATTAGTATTGAGAAGAATATGAGTCGTTCAATCATTCCATATCTAATACACATACACATATTAGACCACTTAACTAACTCTTAATGTCTAAATATACCAAAGTCAAATATATTCCAATATATACATATGATACTGCAAAACCTTCTATTAAAAAAATATTTATGAAAAAGTGAAAAAGATTTCATATAGCGAGAGAGAGAATTCAATAGAGAATTATATATAATATTATATTATATATTTATATTAATATTATATATATATATTATATATATATATAGATATAGGATAATATATATAAGATATAGATATATATATATATTCATATTTGTAGCTCACTCACCTTAAAAATGAAGTATTATGGAAACAAAAGATTCAATGTTCAAGCCAGTTTATGAAGAGGAACACAAGTTTAGTGTTCCATAGATTATAGTGGTAGCAGCCAAAATCAACCCAAAAAGAAAAATACACTTTTAAATTTATATAAAATTACAGATTTAATAATTACCCATTACTTGTATTGGAATGGTTAGAATGTACAATATCAAATATGGAAATAAAGAAGTCAAAACAATTTGTTTAATAAGTAATGGTTAGAATGTACAATATCAAATATGGAAATAAAGAAGTCAAAACGATTCGTTTAATTTTAATGATACAAAGATACAAAATCTTCCCTTGGAAAAAACCATTAAAAACAATGATCTAGAATATACAATGATCGTAATGCATACTAAAGTAACACATTAAGAAACACACTCTTACCTAATACACACATTAGACCATTTAACTAACTCTTAATATCTAAATACACCAAAATCAAGTATTTTCCAATATATACACATGAGATTACAAAACCTTCTATTAAAAAATATTTATGAAATTTTGAAAAAGACTTCTCATATATATATATATATATTAATATTAGATGTGTAATTCATTTACCGTGAAAATGAAGCATTGTGGAAACAAAAGATTGAATGTTGAATAGGGTTATGAAGAGGAAGACAAGTTTAGTGTTCCATAGATTATAGTGGTAATGCCTAAATCAATCCAAAAAGAAAAATACACTTTAAGTCTTATATATATATAATTACAGCTTTAATAATTACCCATTGTAATTTTAAATGAATTTAAAAACTTGAATTTGGAATGGTTGGAATGTTGAATATCAAATATGGAAATAAAGAAGTAAAAACAATTTGTTTAATTTTAATGATACAAAAGAATCTTCACTTGAAAAAAGCCATTAAAAGCAATGATCTAAAACATACAATAATCGTCAATGCAACTAATGCATGCTTTAAAAGTAACACATTAAGAAACACACTCTTACCTAATACACATATTAAACCACTTAACTAACTCTTAATGTCTAAATATGCCAAAGTCAAGTATTTTCCAATATATGCATATGAGACTACAAAACCTTCCATTAAAAAATAATTATGAAAATGGAAAAAACGTTTCTCAAATGTTATAATATATTATATTAATGTTATAATATATACTAAAATAATAGAGAATCTATTATCTTATACATATATATATTATATATATTATATTATATATTTAAAGATGCCTGGGAAATTAAATGAAATAATTGTGGAACATATTAAATGCCCAAGCTGGCTTTATGAGAGAAAAACAAATTTAGTATTCTATCAGATTATAGCTGATAATAGACCAAAATCAATCAAAAATAATTCTTTTATGTAAAATTACAATTATAAAATTACTCTTATTATAGTACTCGTCAGCCAAACGGTATAATACCAACTCTAACGATCGAAAACTTTATTGAGAGTTAAAATCTCCAATATCAAATATAAAAATTAAAAAATTAAAATAAGTGCTTTAATCTTAATAATACAGAATTTTCACTTGAGAAAAAACCGTTAAAAATATTGGAAATTAAATCTCTATTTAATAGAATGATGATACGATTACACAAGCCAATTAAATGGATCCACAAACTTCGGAAATGCTGTATTACAACAAAGTCCAAAGAATTGATTACCAATCTTCTGGATTTGCAAAGACCCTCAAGAGAAGATTTGTACAACCTAAGCTATCTACTTTAAACATCCAACTGATAATTTCTCCGTAGAAGAGCCAGACAAACTAACCCCCTTCCTGGGGTGTAGCCAAAAGATCAAAAGTCCGAGACATAAAATAGAAAGAGAAGATCAAGTACAGCTGCAGAAACATGAACAGAGTTTGCTACAGAGACCAGCCCAGTGTAGCTCCAGGAGAATTCAACCCTTCAATCTATGAAAATACGTGTACATATAAGCAAAAGGCTCTGTTTCCACTGCTTTCTTGAGCGGAGAGATGGCAGTTGCATCCATCTTGGTTGCACCTATAACAGTAAGGTGCTTTATATAGCTTCTGTACAGGTGGACATCATCTATTAGCTGTGTCCATGTTATGGACTACTAATGCATTGCAATGACATTATAAATCTTTATTTGGATTTCTCAATTATATAGATTTTTCCAATAATCATATTTTCATTTATATAAATGGCTGATTATATATAGAGAGAAATGGTGATAATGTGCCATGAAAGTGTAAAGCTTACAGATGAGAAATTTTATGAGCAAACGTTCAGTTATGTTGGGTGTAATCTTCTTGATTTTGATGACTTAGATGTCCTTGGATGGTGATTAAAAATGTCAATCTGGGTGCAATCCTGGTGATTTTGATGATTTAGATTGATGCAGGTGCATGCACTCAGACAGGAAAAGCTTGCTGTTCCTATGTTTTTAGTTAGATTTAGGAATAGAAAATGCCATCTTTTTAGATAGAATAAGGCATGACAAAGAAAAGCTAAGATTTTTAGATACTGTTGCTTTGTTTGAGTAATCGCTTTTGTAATAAAGCAGCTAGAATAGGAATGAAAAAAAAATCAGCTGCTAAGTAGGAAAGTTTCTTCTAGAGTTAGCCTTTCTTTTGTGCATGAAAAAGACAGTGTGGATTGATATGGAAAGAGCGAGGATCCTTGAAGAAAAAGGGCTTTTTATTGTTGTGTAAAAATAAAAGGAGGGCGCTGTTCATAAGGTGTGTTTGGAGTGAATAGAAAATAATAGAGATTGGTTCCAAACTGGCGGTGTCCATTGAATATATGAATGCTGTAATTTGTTTTAACTGGTGCGAATATACTGTAGTTTGTATGTTGATACAGGCCTGTGGATTTCCATTTGAAAGCAGTGTAAATTGCCATATCGTATGACCGATGCCTGTAGATTTTAGTTTGTATATTTTTATAAGCCTGCGGATTTTAATTTGAACGCTGCTTCAAACGCCATATCACCGATCTTTAGCATTTATTCCTCTGTCATTATAATCGAAATGGGATTGTGTTGTTAACTCTATATGCGTTGAATTGGGGTTATCCCCACTAAACGCTGTCTCCATAAGAAATGCGCAGTCCATCGATGATGATGAAGGCCGATTCGTGTTTGATTTTTGTTGGTAAAGAGTGTTAACTCTGCGCGCGGCCTGTCATAACTGATTACGCTCTGATTTATTTTTAATAGTTTTGAATTGGGTTCAGTTATAGAAGTTCGTTGTGGCAACAATCCGAATAGGTGACAATTGCTGTATAATTTACAGGAAAGTGTTAAAAAGGCTGTGCGCGCCATTCTCATACCAATGCTGGTGATTGATTTTATATAATGCTGGTGATTGATTTTATGATTGTATAGAGCTGCGTTACATTCAAGGTCATTCAAGGTCATTTAAGTGTTATATATATTGAAGAGCAGAGATTTCATGACCGAGGATCTCCAGAAATTGCAAAGAGAACAGATTGAAGACATAGAAGATATCGCCACCAGATTTGGAAGGTTGTCATTGCAACCAGACAGCAGGCCATCATTTGTGGTATCAGAGCCAGCCACTGACATAGAGTTGAATCTTAGGAGCAAGAGAAGGATGGCTTTCAAGGTTGGAAGAGGATGAGGACGTGGACGTGGTGGAAGAGGACGGCATGCTGAGAATGTCGAATTGAGGGAAGAAATAGAGGAGCTGCGAGCTAGGTTGGATGCACTAACCTCCGGCAGGAATATAGATGATGGAGACGTGAGTGAACCCGAAGCTGAAGCTATTGAAGAGGAAGCGGGAGAGATTCCTC